>JAQFZE010001769.1:0-16649 GCA_034695245.1 Dicyrtomina saundersi | reverse complement strand
TGTACTTTCTTTTAATCTTCTGGATGAAAAAGCATGACATTTGTTTTGTGCTACGTAAATTTATTCAACGTCTGTCTTGTTTGACGTCTACAGTAATATTCCATATTTTGTTTTACAATCAAAATAGAAGGGGGAAAACGCACAGATAATTAGTGTAGTGCTTTCTCCTTCCAAATTTTATAGTTTTTGCAGAATTTGTGAAAAACAACTGTGTGTGAAAATTGTTTGAATTTAAATCATAGATTACAAAAATATTTAAATTATTCATAATTTTTTTACCAATAATTAGGATTACGAACTTCTTCGAAAAATAAACTTTCTTTCGCAAATTTTTCAGCATACGATTGCATTCCACAAAACAGTGTAAACCAACAGATTTGCGCCTATTTACTTAAACCAATAATATGGAGGGCTAATAATTAAATAGTCCAGTGTAATTTGTGTAGCTTTGAAATGCTTTCACTAAAAACTTTTGTAAATTGCAAATCATCTTATTCTTTGAGCTCTTAGCGTGTCGTCATCCACTTTCCCTTTCCCGTCTTCCCATCCTTAACCGTAGCCTTGTAATTTGAAACAAACGGGAAGTGGGACGACAATTTGGTGGGTGCTTTGCTAATGTGCGTAGAAAGGGAAGACGAAGACGAAGACAAAAGAACAAATGTAATTTGTAGGAAATCAAATGCACTCTGCACTACGTGCTCTTCTCCCTGTGTAGACACAAAGACTACAAACGCTTCAAACGCAACGGGTCTTGAAGTAGTAGAGGCAGAACAACTATTAGTTTTGTAATACAAAATACAAGGAAACGATAACGATAATGATGGGCGAAAGGACATATGTACGCAAATGGGTTTACTTTCTCTTTTTCATTTTCGTTCCTTGTTCCATCAAAACTTGCAATCAGCCAACTTTCTTCTGTTCCAACATTCTACAACGAGGATACGCGGCCGTCATTGTGACGTTGAACGCGAGGATTTCAACGCGGCTTCAGCATTGCAATATTTAAGAAGCAAAACTCTAAATGAGTACTTTTAATTTGCTCAGTACAAATTTTTACGCCACTATGGAGGGCCAGATATGGTGGCCAGCGCAGGCAGCGCCCGCTGCCTGAATTTAAAAAAAAAAAAATGGTACAATTTGCAGTTTTCAAAAATATGTAAATTAAAATATTTTGACTTTTTTAATACATGCGAATTGCAAACCAATTTTTAAACTGTTTAGTATGCAAGAACATACAAACACCCATAACTATTGGTAGTAGGGATGGTCTATAAATGATGTCTGTATAAATTATCACAGAATTAAATTTAGTAAAAGTGGCACAAATGTGTGAATTATTTTTACCACTAGAATCTTTCATAATTGAAAAAAAAATTGAAGATAGAATATTTTGCTAAATTAAATTGCATATACACACTACACGTTTCTAAAGTCATTTGACACATATTACTGCACGCAACTCCGGGACCGAGCCTTTTTTAAATATGTAATATTGCAGATGTGGGTCATTAGGAATTTGAGTACAAAAAAAGAAAGGGGGAAATTGTAATATTGTGGCGGTCTTGGAGTCGTTATAAGACATTAGAACCACATGGTCGGGACCGGGACCGGTAATAGGGTAATACGAGGGTGGTGTTTGTGCTCTGAAACGGTAAAAATAATAGAATCTGAAATTTAAAAGCAATCGTAGATGTTGTCACTACATTGTTTTGCATCGTGAGGATCTAGAGCACTAAAAAAACAAATAGTGCAAATATATAAAAACTTATCTTTAAAATCTTGAGGTATTAATTTATTTTTAAAGAAAATTTAAAGATGCAAGAGAATTCAGTAATATTCCGAATGCAAACGCAGATTTTTAGTTTGCTTACTTCCTTTGCAATTGTGTTGAGCTTAGGTTATGGACAAACTTGTGCGACGAGTTCACTTTAGCAGTTATTGTTTTTTGTTTGATTCAAAATGCAAAATAGACTGTCATATGTTTACTAATACTGCAGAACAGGGAAAACAATTTTTTTAAATAAAAGATTCAACGCCACTCACTTCAAATTGCATTCATAGTCTATCCTTAGCAAACAAGATTGAAGTAGCTTAATTGCGGTTATGAGCAACCTTTAAAACCGAAGTGTACGGTAGCAATGGGACAAAGGATTATGAACAAATTCATTCCATCGTCAAAATGTAAAATTAAAATGGAAACATTAGATTACGCAAGTTTTTGTTTCCTAAATCCAATAGATTAATTAGCACATACACAAAAGCGACAAATGTTTTTCAGTTTTTACTGACGCACCATATCTCACCATTATGTAATACATTAAAAGCAGTTTAGCAAACTACTACTTTTTAAAACATAATTTATTTTTGAAAAAGTAGTAGTTTGCAAAACTGCCTCTAATTTATTTGTTAGAGTATATTTATGTTGCTTGGTTAAACGCCGCTAGTTTAAAAAAATAAGAAGTAAAATAACTTTGATCATAGTTGTCGCATGTTTCTTCTCATATATAAACGATTCTTTAAAGAATTTTAATAATTAAACACTGCTGTTCGTTTTAAAAATTAGAAAAAATTACTATTGATATGCAGTGAATAAAGTTGTGTCTTTTTACACTAAAATTTGAAAACCAGCGCGGCGCTTATTCAAGTTGCTTCAAATCTAATGCATTTGTAGCTCACTCACCGTCAGAGAGTAATCTTTTCATTTGAAATTTTTTGCTTCCTCAATGAAATCGTTCTTTAAAAAACTTTCCTTTCCGCAAGCCTCAAACAGCCTAAAACCAGGAAACCTCACTAACAAAACCATAGTGTACAACTTTCACTCCCATATCTTTACAGCATTATACACACAGAAAGACCCGCACAATCCACAATTGGAATTCTGGAAATTAGAATAGTTCTTCCAAACAGGGACAAAGTATCATCATTGAGCCCTTTTATTGACGAATAAGAATAAAACTCAAAAGTTTATCCATCCCAGTTCCTATAACCTTATCTTTTGTAACTATAACTATGGAACTATATAATCTGATATAGCCCATACGCAAAACCCCTTTATAAAGAAAAGTCATGCAGATTAAGCCTTATACCAAAGGACCTTACCAAATCTCCCATTTGTTTACTATATAACACATAATATGGATTTTTGCTATATTCAGGCCAGACTCGTTGTTAAAACCATAAAGTATGGGATACTATATAAGACCTCAAGTCCCAAGATCAAAGACCCTGATCCCCAAAATCTAAATTCTAAATCCTACTCTATTCAAACTCATATTAAAATTCTAAATTCAAACTTAAATTTGAAAACTACTACAGACTATACGGCTAGGTCCCGCAACCCGCACCACGGAGGACCAAGTTCATCCCATACAAAAGACAAAAACTAAAACTATCTGTATTAAAACTAGGTAAAGTTACTAAAATAAATCTGTGTTAACAGTTCTTGTCGTAACTACCTCCTACCTTCTTTTAAGAAGATTACAATAAAATTATAACAAACTATAGAGAGGCTCCAGGACAAGAAAGTTTTACGAGAAAGTAAAGTGAAAGTCAAAAAAAAGAGAGAAAGCGAAGAAGTCAAGCTATGATAATAAAAGTTGAGCGCTTGAAGGTAAAAAGGTAAAGGTAAACGTAGAACAGGACGGCAATTTTATTTTGAGACTGAAACTTGACTGTTGGAGCTACGCAGGCTTTAGCAACGATGCGGTTACAGTTACAACATCGACAATTTATACACAATATATATGTAAAAAACGTTGTTCCCATTCCCGTGTAATTTGCGTAGTATTTGAAATGCTATTAAGACAATAGATATCGTCTGCGAAGAAGCAAAATGATCCATATCCAATTTAAGCTAGAATCAAAATGAGTTGTCATAAAACAAAAATTAGAAACGTGCGTAAAATGTTAATTAGGAATTTTTAAAAAACGTAAAATGTTCTATTTTTTTTATGTTTTTCAGCAATGTAAAATGTCATATTTACATATTTTTGAAAAGATGCAAAATGTTTTTATTCCATGTTTTTGAAAAGGTGCAAAATGTTTTAATTCCATGTTTTTGAAAAGGTGCAACATTTTTTTAATTTCACGTTTTTGTTAAGGTGCAAAATGTTCAAATTTTATGTTTTTAAAAAAGTGAAAAATGTTCTAATTTCATGTTTTTGAAAAGGTGCAAAATATTCTTATTCCATGTTTTGGAAAAGATGCAAAATTTTCTAATTCCATGTTTTTGAAAAGGTGCAAAATGTTTTAATTCCATGTTTCTAAAAAGGTGTAAATTTTTTTTTACATATTTTCAAAAATTGCAAAATGTTCTATTTATATGCTCTCAAGACATACTTGAATATTCTTGTAGGTAGTTGATATTGTTTCTAGCTAAAAATAGATATGGGTCATTTTGGTTCTTCACAGATGATATAGCTGTATAAAGCGTAGCTAGTGCCTAAACAAGGACAGCGACAGGGGCCTGTACTGTACGCTACGGGAAAAGTACCTTGGTGATCGTCGTCATTCAGTGGTCGTTGGATAATATACTTATCGTTAGCATTAAGTTTTTATGAGGTTTTAGCTCCTACTGCATTTTCACATTAATATTATCTTTATTACTTGATTAGTCCTTTACTTGTAAAAAGGGAAAGCTGCTGCTGTAGCGATGAAAAACACACACTTGGGCTACTTCCCTATCCTATATCGCTCCCCAACTTTCTCTCTGGGAAACCTTTCTCAAAAGTATTATCACGTCCTTAGTCATTGACTTGACTGCAACTGGAACTGGGACTGGGGGCTGAGCGTTGACTTCAAATTCAAATTCAACTTTGAATTTCGTATTTGAATTTCGTATTTCGACTTTCACTTTGACTTTCATTTGTGCTACGGGTACGACTACGGCTACGGGTACGGGAACGGCCAAGACTCAGGCGTTAAACATTGTGCAAAGGGGAATCGAGGATTGCCATTAAAATCTCATACAATTTTGTTAAGTAGTTAAGCACTATCATCCTACACATAATTACACTGATTGTGACTTCACATTTCTCTCCCCTACTTCCCTATTATTAGTATATGATTTGTAGCCCTTCTTAAATGGCTCCAGTCCAGTGGCTTGTGTTGGCTATGTGTATATAGGAAATTTTTAAATTTTATTCAATATTTATTTCAGCCATATATCGTCTGTGAAGTCCATTCGGTCGCAAGTTCATTCAAATAAAATCACTTTTTGAAAAGTGCAAAATGTTCTATTTACACGTTTTTCAAATGCGTAAAATGTTCTATTTGCATGTTTTTGAAAAGTGCAAAATGTTCTATTTACATTTTTTTGAAAAGCGCAAAATTTTCTAGAAATGGAATTATTAATACATACCCAACTTTCAATTTTCACTTAAAAAAATCAAGGAATTCATGCATTTTCCTTTAAAGTGTGTAACTATTACGGAGTAATACCTTTTTGAAGTCTATACTTTTCTCCCAATAGATTTTAATTAATACGATAATCCTATATTCAATTGGATTTTGGATTGGATTAAATTCAGTTATACAAACGCGCAATACCATACCATGCTATACAGTATACGGCACGGCAACCATAAAGAGTTGTAGCTATGCTGTACCTCATATGAAGTATCGGATCGTAATCGTAATCATACTGGAACTGGAATGCACATAATTTGAATTCGACTCCTAGGATTTTTACTTTTATTGTTTCAAACTATACCGTACCGGTACCGGTACCGGTACCGTATCCTATTCTCGTTACCGTCCATAATGTCAACTGTTACCGTAACGGTTACCCGTAACCTGTGTGCCGTAGCTGTGTAGTGTAGCTCATTCTTTTGTAGTCCTTTCAAAAGGCTCATTGCCGGGCTGTATTGTTGTTAAGTCAAGTATTACGACTTGGGTTTACGATTACGATTACGACTGCATATTTGAAATTGACGAGCTGGGATCCAGTCCGGTCCGGTACCGGTACCGTTAGCATTGCAGGTCTCTTGCCAGTCCTGATCCCAGTGTCCCGGTCACAGTCCCTTTAATATCAGTATAGGAAATATCAGTACAACGTACAATTAGAATTTGACGTTAATTTCGCTCTGGGTATATAGATACTTATAGGCATAGGTGGGTGTGTCTACACAAACACGAGAGGGTTCATCCATCAATGATGTCAAGGAAATTTGCAAGTTATTCTTAACCTCCCATCCCCGACCCCCACCCACACTCCTCTAGCTTAGCATTGCCACAAGGTAGCGTCCTAAGAATGTTAAATACACCATTTCTGCCCCCCCCCTTCAACCCCTCTAAATTCAAACGTCACTGCTGGACGCCCCCATACGAAGAAAGATTGACTTTACTATAGTAGAGAGGAGTAGGCGACGGCGACAGTCAAATTCGAATTGGAATTCTAATTCGTAGTCAAAAGAAATGCAATGGACTGGAATGAAGATGAAAATGAAAATGAAGGGTGCTTGGGATTTCTTGTTTAATCGCATTATTTTACGAGGCTACATTTTGGTTTTATTGTCAATCTGTGGCAGAGGCAGGGGCTCAAGTGTGACGTGGGCTGAGGGAAAGTAGAGTGCGGATCGCTGTCTCCATTACTTTTACTATCTGTAATCTGTATTGGGTATTGCGTGGATCCCAATGCACGCTACCTACATCCTATACATATCGCCAGTGAAGACGCAAAACCAGTCATTTGTATTTTATAGGCTAAAAATATAATGCATCAGCCACAAAAAAACATATCACAATCTTACACAAACGTGCAAATAGAGGATTTTGCACTTTTTTTAAATGTATAAATAAACGATTTTGCACTTTTTAAACATGTGTAAATAAAGGATTTTGCACTTTTTAAAAATGTGTAAACAAAGGATTTTGTACTTTTCAAAAATGTGTAAATAAAAGATTTTGCACTTTTCAAAAATGTGTGAAAAAGGATTTTGCACATTTCAAAAATGTGTAAATAAAAGATTTTGCACTCTTCAAAAATGTGTACATAGAACATTTTACATGTTTTAAAAATATGTTCAAATGGAGCATTTCGCAATTTTACAAAACATGTAAATGGAATATCTTTCTCATTTCAGAAATACGTCAATAGAAGATTTCACATTTTTAAAAGTTATGTAATTGGAATCTTTTGCATTTTTCAAAAATTTGTCAACACAAATCTTTACATATTTCTAAAATAATAAAATACGTGGTAAAAATGGAACATTTTGCAATTTTAAAAATATCCACGTGAATAGAATATATTACACGTTTTAAAAACTGATAATTGTTGACATTTTAACCATCTATCTCACTCTGTATTTATTTATTTAGCTCTTTTAAATTCTTAAGCTAAAATTGAGCCATTTTGATTCTTCACTCTGGATATGTGTGTACTCCCTAGTATTATTATTCTACTGGGGATTGTAATTATGTATATCGGTATATATTGGGATTGGAAATTTTTTGGAATGTGAGACGACAATCATACGCTCCAATTTCAATAGGGGAATGGATAGATATGTACTTAAAGATTGTACGTAGCGGTTTACGGTTACGGTTACGATTAGGATGTCATATGGGGAAGGGATTATATAGCATTGGCAGCGGGGAAAAGCTGTATGCGGCATATGGTGATATAGTGTAATAGAATAGAAGGTTACCTCATACATTTCATCCCTCATTATTCTGTGGCTTTAAAAGCGAGTATTACAGACTGCATACTATTAGTATTGTATTTTTACTATCTCTTCGCACATATTTCAAGGATCATTCTTACTATTAAGTATATTGTATTCTGCCTTCAATTCTAATTTAATGGCCAGGCTCTAGCTACGTATACCTTAATGCATTCCACGAATTTTTAAAAGGAATTTGTCAAGTCAAATTTTGTAAAGAATTTTCTTATATTTCACAACATTCAAAGTAGCAGTTAAGGTACTGCTACTGCCGCTGCTACCACCCATCAACTCGTCAAGTCTTGAAAGGTATTAAAAATCATAATTATCAAAAATATTTGAAGATATTTTTGACAAAAAGTGTCAAGTCTATGCAAGCAAATTGTACAGGAACAACGAATTCCAAAATAAAATGTTACTTGATTATTGTTTTAAACTTAATATTTTTCCAAAATACAGTCAGGGCCGGATAATGCAGCCAGTGCAGGCAGCTCTCGCTGCCTTAATTTTCAAAAAGCCTTGTAAATAGAACATTTTGCACTTTTCAAAAACATGCAAAATATTGTTTTTTGTACATATAAAAAACAAGAAAATAAAACATTGAACACTTTTCTCAAAACATATAAACCGAACAATTTGCACTCTTCAAAAGCATGGAATTAAAACATTTTGGTTTATCAAAAAGAAACCTTCAATAATAGTGGCTTTTGTATAGAAACAAATTGCTGCCTAAGACCAATTTCTTCGTTCAACCCTGAATACAGTGCCTGACGAAGAAGCACTATTTATTACAAGTAGTGGCTTAAATCTAGAGCGATTTTTGAATTTTTACAAAATATTTAAAAATCACATTTTGTGGACTTTTTCCGTTTTGCCTTAAAATCAATAACTTAACAATATGGATTAAAAAGTCTTTGAAATGAAATTTTAATCATGTTGAGTGAAAACAGAATTTCTCATTTTTGAATCTTGATTCTCACAAAAACAAACAAAAATCTAAAGATAAAAATGTAAAAATATTGAACCAAAAAACCAAGGGAAAATCATGACATTTCTGTGCGATTGTGAGATTGTATACAAAACACATTGTTTATTGTATCTGTATATATACTAATATTGAGCACTGTATATTCATTGTGAATGGATAAAGTTTATGTTCACACTGACTGAATTGACATTCTACCATGGGGTTCACTATACGAATAACCCACGGCCTCGGTTTTCAAAAACATCCTTTATAATACTATATGCATATGCGACTTATTGGATTGGATAGGATTGGGGAGACGCCGTGTCCCACACAATACTTCTTATAAATAAATACCCGGTTACATTTAATGTCGTCTTAAAACTTTCCTTTTAGTTCAATAACATGAGATTGGCTTGCTGAGCGGATGTCGTTCCCCTTCCCGCGTTCTTATTCTTTTCTCCCGTATCCAACAACCATCATCAGAGGCACAGTCCCTCAGTCATTCACATCGTCCGCCTTTCCTCTTTGTAGTTTGTGCACAAACTGCAACTAGAATGAACTGGAAACTGTGCCTATGTGCACCGTATGGAAATGGTGCGGGTACCGGCAGCGGTACCGGTACCGGTACCCCCATGATCATGGTCATGACAAACTTGTACCGTGTATTTGACAAGTGCTATGGTTGCTGGTTGCCGGCTTCTTCAGTGTGCATACTGCTCACAAACAAGACAGGTTCTATTGTATTCATCCATGTGCTCAACCATCAGCCCCCAACAACTGGAGAGTGAAAGTTGATACGCTTAGGCAAACAAACATCCGTACATGTAACTTTCATACAATACACTAGAGCTTTAGTTAAGGGGCAGTACGAATACGATGAAATGTATTCTAATTCTGGTGTTAGTGGAGCTACGTTTCGTGTATTCAAAACTTACTTGAAGAATTGGATCTCTATATGATTTTGGAGGCTGCTATGATGATAAATCGAGATTGAAGAATAAAAATTACTCCTTTTAAATCTTAAAATAATTAAAATATACTATGTCAAAAAATACTACGAAATGAGAGAAACGAGGATACCAGATTTTTCAAAAGTGTAAAATGCTTTTATATTCATATTTTTTAAAACGTGATTTACGTTCCATTGACTGGTATTTTAAAAAGTGCAAAATATTCTATTTACTTGTTTTTTTGCAAGTGCAAAATGTTCCATTTACTTGTTTTTCAAAGTGCAAAGTGTTGTATTTGCAAGTTTTTGAAAAAGCCAATATTTTCCGTTTACTTAGTTTTGAAAATTTCAAAACGTTTTATTCACACAATTTTAAGATCTTAATATTTTAATTTGGTGTAAAGATGATGCATTTTGTTTTAAGCAAAAAATTAATACGAGTGATTTTGATTTTACATTGACGATATTCTTCTGAAATTTTAAATTAGATTCGTGATTGGACTCAGACTTAACCACTTTGAATTATCACAGTACAGCTTTTAATTATCAGACTTTTAAAAAAATACAATTTAACTATATGCATGTTTTTAGAAAAAGAGAAAAATATCGTATTTAAAAATATGATTTATAAATACGCAAAATGCTCTATTGCAACTTTGTTGAATGTATACAGTGTTGTAATAAAGTGTTTTAAAAACTTTGAAATGTTCTGTTTAGAAAATATGTTTTTTAAATTAGCAAAATGTTCTATTCGCAAATTCTTTAAATATGCAAAATGATCCATTTGCAAGTTTTTTAAATTTGCAAAATGTTCTATTGAAGAGTTTTTGAAACGTGCAAAATGTTCTTTTAACATGTTTTAAAAATGCTATATATGCCATTTAAAGCTTTTTAGAAAGTTTTAAAAATGTGCTATTTATTTGCGTTCACGGTTATAATATTTTTATAAGTGTAGTAGATGGTAAATTTAGTATTTAACTAAACAAATCGCAGATGAGCTCTTTTGATCCTTCACACAGGATATTGTAAGTACGATATCTTGTGTTTGTCATATTAAAATGTTGCACTTTCTCCTATTTTCTTGTCGACACTGTATACATCTTTATGATTCATGCTAGTTTCACCCTAGTAAAACATGGGCTTATTTAACGCTTTGAAGACTAGCAGAGCGTACTTGCAGTGGAGCGTATTTTTAAAATTTAAGAATTCCACCATTTAATATACACTATTTACCATGGCATGTAAAGCAATGAAGCTCCCTTATAAAATAATTTATACAACAAAAATCTACGCAAAGAATAAGAACAGTGCATAGATGCGTGTGTGTAGATGGTAGAACTATGAAGGGAAAGAGGAGTGAAAGTCCAAGTTAAGTACAACTATATAGCAAATTACAATACTTGTAAAAAAAATATTATAGTTACACAAGTCCCAGTGAAAGTCCCAGTGAAAGTAAAAGTCGAAGTGGAGCATCACAGAGAATACTTTCAAGTTTACGTTTATTATACAGCGACAGGGCGAGACTCATAATACATGGGATTGCAAGGGCCACATGCCAAGAGAATGTCGTTCTCGTTGTCGTTGTCGTTCTCGTTGTCGTTCTCGCTATCCTTGTCATTGCTGCTGCTGCAATAGAATGGAATTTTTTCTACCCTCCCCCTTCTTCTTCTCGGTACAAGTTTACGTTTGAACGCCTACATTATTCCTGGCCTGGCCCGCTTTTCACTTGTCAAGCTCAAGCATGAACTGCGCTACACCACAGTAAAGTAGTACTATAGGCCCTTACAATAGATCTTTCTTCGTCTTTTTTTAACACAAATATAGTCAGTTACTTTCACTCTCCTACTATGCTGAATGTCACTAGTTTTGAAAAGACTTTCGTTAGATTTCGTTTGTGCAGTGTTTCCTCTATGCAATGTGTCAGGGCCGGATAATGTGGCCAGCGGCCTGCTGCTTGAATTTTCAAAAACATGCAAATAAACTTTTTTTTAACATTTCAAAAACATGGAAATAAAAATTTTTACACTTTTCTCAAAACATGTAATTAGAACAGTTTGCAATTTTTTAAAATATGTAAATTAGAATATTTTGACTTTTTAAAAACATTCAAATAAACTTTTTTTTAACATTTCAAAAACATGGAAATAAAAATTTTTACGCTTTTCTCAAAACATGTAATTAGAACATTTTGCACTTTTCAAGAATATGTAAATTAGAATATTTTGACTTTTTAAAAACATTCAAAAATTTTTTTTTAACATTTCAAAAACATAGAAAAAACATTTAACACATTTCTCAAAACATGTAAATAAAACATTTTGCACTTTTCTGAATCAAGTAAAAAGAACATTTTAAACTTTTCTAAAACACCTAATTACAACATTTTGCTTCAACAAAGAAATGCTTCAATAAAATCAAAACTGTGGGTTTTGTGAGGAAACAAATTACTGCCTAAAAGCAATGCCTTCGTCCGGCCCTGCAATGCGTACTTACTACTTGCGAGTCTCTGACTGTTTGTTCTCTTGACTCATGTTAGAATTTTTTAAAGGATGACAATAATATTACACATGCCATAAACTTTTCACGCACAATCCAATGCCGTATGACTACAAATTGGGGGATTTTTTAAGGGTTAAGATACTGTGACGACACACGACTTTGATTTGGGCTGTAAACCTAACTGCTAACTGTATAGTTTGGATGTTCAAATTTGTTACCACAATAATAAAGGCACATTCCAAGGTTAGAATTTAAAGAAAATTTTGACAGGAAATAGTAATATATTGCTTTTACTAATATTTTTCAATTCTTTTTTAGGTAATATTGAAGTTTGACGCCGCGTAATTTCTCACTTTTTTTTTAATTCCATTAGATTAGAAGTTCCATTTTTCACAAAAATACTACAAATAAATAAAATACACTAAAAAAAAGAAAGTACCATATCGTCCGTGAAGAACCAAAATGACCCATATCCAATTTAAGCTACGATCAAAATGAGGTATGTCATAAAACAAAATGAGACAATGGCGTGAAATGTTGATTAGGAGTTTTTGAAACGTGTAAAATGTTCTATTTTCATATTTTTAAAAAAGGTAACCCTGTCGCATTTACATAGTTTAAAAAAGGTACAAAATGTTATAATTCCATGTTTTTGAAAAGTGAAAAATGTTCTATTTGCATGTTTTTGAAAAGTGTAAAATATTCTAATTGCATGTTTTTAAAAAGTGTAAAATGTTGTATTCACATATTTTTGAAAAGTGCACAACGTTCAATTTACACAGTTTTGAAAAGTGCTCAATATTCCATTTAAATGCTTTTAATACATGTTTGAATGGATCTTCACCGACGATATTCATGTGTTTGCCACTTCACAAACTTTTTCAAAACTCCTCATACGCATTAACACATAGATTGCTTACAGTAACATTTCAAACGGGTTGAAAAAATGTATTACAATAAAAATTTTAAAGACACCCGCATTGTTATCAACATTCTCATTCCCTAAGAATAAACATAACCACCAAACCACCATACGCATCTAAAATTCTTAACAATTTTAAGAACAAGCAAAATTTCCTTTTTTCCTTGCGCCAAACTAACGGTACATGTAACTACAGGAGAAAAGGCATAAACAGTAAAAAATAGTGTCAAGTATCCAACATGAACTCATAAAACAAAATGGCTATTATATTGCGTACTGCGTATATATTTGCTTCCATTATTCTGTGTGTGAGTATTCCTTCACGCACTTGTAAGATTTTGCTCCTAGTTAGTATTACCCAATAAACACAGGAAATATATTATTCTTAGACATTCATAGACATAGAGGCAGGCACTAAATATGTATGTGTATTTACACAACCTTTACGTAACATATCATAGTAGGCATTTTTTTTTTCGCATGCTGTCGAATACAACGTACAGTAAAAAACGAGAGAGAGAGAGGTTTGATCTAAGCCTACTTATGAATGTGAGTGCATACTTGTGCTTCCTTTACTCACTTTCGTTCTATTCGCTCATTCTCTCTCTGTTTGTTTGACGGGCGTGGCGGGTGTGTGTTGGTTGTCGAGTCTCGGAGTCTGTAGCCCGTGTCTGTGGGGAAAATGTTTTCTCCGTGAAAAAATGTAAGTATCTTTAGGACCGCATCCGACTCACTACTGACTGCTTCTGACGGGCATTGCTTCCCATCCTACACACATATCGCTACTGAAGAAGCAAAATTGTCAATCTACAATTCTTATTTGTAGCAAAATTTAGGGCCAGATAATGTAGGCAGCGCCGGCAGCCCCCGCTGCTTGGATTTTTAAAAACATGTAAACCGAAAATTTTGCAATTTTCAAAAATATGTAAAAAGAATATTTTGACTTTTCAAAAACATGCAAATAAATTTTATTTGTGCATTTCAAAAACATGGAAATAAAACATTTTCCACTTTTCTCAAAACATGTTAATAGAATATTTTGCAATCTTCTGAATAAAGTAAATCAAACATTTTGCACTTTTCTAAAACATGTATATACAACATTTTGCTTTACCAAAGAAAACCATCAATAAAATCAAAATGGTGGTTTTTGTATGGAAACAAATTGCTGCCTAAAAGCAATTCTTTTGTCTGGCCCTGGCAAAATTACCACGCTCTAGAATTCGAGCTAAAAGAATACCTCTCAATCTTTAATTTTAAATCCATGTAATTTTTTTAAGTAAGTATTTTGTTTTTCGATTATTTTTCTGAAATAATTACCAATTACACAATAATTTGAAAAATGTAAAACAGTCAATTTTGCTTTTTATTGTGAATTGGAGATGGGAAATTTTGCACCTTCAGTAGCAATACATGGCATCTCATCTCATCTCCTCACTTGTATTCCAAATGGCATGGCATGGCATGGATGGCACTTGGAAAATTTCCCAGACCATCACAGTCATAGATAGTAGTCATAGTCATAGAAGCCTGCCTGCCTCCCTGCCATAACATAACATAACATGCCAAACAAATACTGATATCCGTACAATACATAATAACAATATTAGGTGAATTGGGGGAATGTACATAGAATGCAGAGCGCATTACGGAGTGAAGAGGAAGAGGAAGGTAGGCCGTTCGTAGGCGGACGTAGGACGTAAGTACTTTCTCCCAGAGACGGGAATCCAAATAAGTAGGAGTAAGTAGCATGGAAAGTATACTTTAGCACAACAAGCCCAGAATTTCACCTCACTTTCTCCACTGTCTCTACTTTCTCTACTTTCTCCACTTTCACCGCCATTTCCAAATTGTGCAGTACAATACCCACAGTTGATGTTCAAGCACAGGACGCACTATCGTAGAAGCCGGTAGGGGCAGGATGGGAGCTTCACTTGATTTCCACTTGAGACTTGAGAGAGATAGAAGCACGTACGTAAGAAACATCATATTATCCGCGTTGAAGTTTTATGATGTGAGTAATGCCTTGGAGGTAAATCCATGTAGAAAATTCGGTAGTCTACAATCGACTCAACTACAAGCTCTTTCCCTGTCTAGTCCGTTACTGTTACGGGTTTTATGTAGCAACAGAGATGTACATGTAGTTCCTACCACTACAAGCAACATTGCGACTGCTACTGGTACTGGTACTTGTATTTTGCCCCTGTGCTTTCTCCACACACACACACAGACATAATGTAACAATGCTAACAGAGGTTGAGGCCTGCCCAAGTCTATAGGCCTGTCCACTTATTTTATTTTCGATGCCACGTCGATTTGAATGCCCAATGCCATTGACAACCTAGAGAGCTCAAGCATACAGAACAGTAGACAGAACTGTAGAAAATCAAATAAAAATAAGAATAATCCAATGTGACTGGTTTCCAGGACCGAATAATGTGGCCAGCGCAGGCAACTCCCACTGCCAGAATTTTCAAAAAACATGTAAATGGAACATTTTACAGTTTTGAAAAATATCTAAAAAAAAATATAATATTTTGACATTTCAAAAACATGCAAAATAAATTTTTTTTGTACATTTCAAAAACATGAAAATAAAAAAATTTGCACTTTTTTCAAAACCATGTAAATAGAACATTTTGCACTTTTTTTAATCAAGTTAAAAGGACATTTTGCACTTTTCTAAAAACATGTAAATACAACATTTTTCTTTCTAAAAGAAAAACATCAATGTCATCAAAATGAAGGTTTTTGTATGGAAATAAATTGCTGCCTAAAACCAATTCCTTCGTCCGGCCCTGCTGCTTTCAAATTTCAAATCTCTCAAAAATATGAACTTTGTTTTTGTATGACAATATGACTCCAAAATACAAATATGTCTTGAAGAAGCAATAATTCTAAATGCAAGTTTAATATTTACAGCTTGGAATTTTGAAATCTTGTCTTTTAAACTTAAATGTAAATTCCCAATGCAAATTCAGAATTTGAATATAGACAGAAAAATTTCAAATTTTTATAATTAGTTAAGTTTAATTTTCTCTGTACACTTTACTATGTACCTTTAATAAAATAAATGCAGATATTCAAATTTGTACTTTGCGTTAACACAAGTTTGTTGTGGCTGAACTAAAACTAAAACTAAGTATGTATGGCTGGTGCTCCTTCAACTGTTATTTTAACTTCAACTATTCAAGAGCGCTACACAAAAAAAAACAAAAAAACACTTCTAACGTTCTCATTGTAGTTCTCGTAACACTTCTAGTGTCTAGACTATTGCATAACCATATGGCTATACCCTTTTTCAATACTACTGACTGTGTAGCTTCTGTATTACAAACATGCTGTGCAAAAATGGGCACGACATTTTCAAATGGGAATCCAAATGACATATCGCCTGTGAACAACCAAACTGACCCATATCCAATTTAAGCTAGAATAAAAATGAGCTATGTCATAAAAGCAAAATGAGAAACATCCGTAAACTGTTAATTAGGAGTTTTGTATAAGCGGAAAGTGTTCTATTTACATGTTTTTGAAAAATGTAAAATGCTCAATTTACATGTTTTTAAAAAGTGCAAAATGTTCTATTTACATGTTTTTGAAAAGTGCAAAATGTTCAATTTACATGTTTTTGAAAAGTGTAAA
>JAQFZE010001768.1:0-16650 GCA_034695245.1 Dicyrtomina saundersi | reverse complement strand
TACTATATTATTTGACCCGGCCTGTATTAGAGGCGGGCTTCAATTAGAGGCAGGCTTTTATTGGAAGTTTTACGGTAACCTAAAAATACTATTTTTGGTCGTTTTGGTCATTCTAGTGTGAATTTTATCATGGAATAAATTGAATTTATCCACGTTGTAAGCTTCAGTAGCTTTAAACATTTTTAACAAGAGGTTTTTTGTGTACGTTTTGTTTTGTGGTGGTGCACTATAGTAAACTAATTAATTAAATTTTTAAATAGTAACAGTTAAAATCAAAATGTTGAATTTGGTGTTGATTTAAACTAAACGTGATTACAAACGCTTCATAATACATTTTGTGTTCTAAAGTAAAAAAAAAATCGATCAAAATTTTAAACTCCAATGCTAAAAAGCTTGAAATCAACATTCAACGTTCAACATTTTAAATTTGTACCTTTATTACTAAAAAATAAAAATTGGAACTCAAAAAAACAAAAACAAAAAATACGTGAACGAAAATGAAGGTTGTACACCGACTTTCATCGGAGATGATTTGGACGGGGGGACGACGAACGTGGTGATCAAAGAGGGGGGCTCCTTCCGAATGACATGTCATGTGAGCCGTTTTAATTCCATTAAATGGACGTTGAACAAGCGGGAAATCAATGCAAGAGTTCAGGAGGAATTAGGAATTGATGTGGATACTCATGAGAGTCATAAAGGAAATAGGATCTTCACCGAGATCATCGTTCATAATGCGACTAAATTACACTCTGGAGAGTACAAATGTACTCCGCCCTGCTCTGAAGGCTCCAATACTGGCCTCAGGGTTGTTGTCATTTTCGGTCAGTGTACATTATATCTTCATAAAATAATTATCATTTATAGCTTTTTCTATATCAACGATGCAAATATCTTTTTTTGTATGTCGTCGTCGTGTTATGTATTGTATTGTGTAGTGTGTCTTTTAACAATTAATTTCATTACCTCTGTACTGTACACTATATATGTACATTTTTGTTGTACTTACCTACTATACGTATATCTATGCAATTAATTACTTTATTATGTCCTACGGACGTCGCGTCGTACTATATCATCGCCTTTTACTTCAATCCGGTCGCTACTGGTGCCGATACCGGTGCCGGTTATTTTCCTCCTATCGTTTTATGTTCTATATTAATAGTAATTTGTAACAATATTATTACATTTAACAGTACTACACGTGTGAACTTAATAAGTAATAAAAAATAATAGCTGAATTTCTCCATATTCGGAAATTCGGAAATAATTAACTTAGGTATGTTTACGTTGACTGTATAATTTACATTGTATTGTGCCTATAGGTAGGTAGGTTTTTGTGCTATAGGTGCTAGCTGTTTAATTAAATTGTTAATTGTATTTTTATTTACCTTTAGTTTGTTTCGTAATGTAAGGCAGTTCACACATATTGGACCTTCGGCTATATACTGTAGTCAGTCCTATACTAAAAGTACTAATCACTAAAATTAGTGTGCGCTTACCTATATGACTATATACCATTTTTACCCAGTGGCTTATTAGCATCAGTTTCATCAGTTTGATTCAGACCTTATGTAATAACAAAAATACTTGTAGACAATATTGTTGACTCACGATCAGTAAGTATTGTAAACTACAAATTGTATAATTTAAAATTTTGCACATTCTCAACGGTGTTAAGTAAGTAATCCCTGTAAAAATGTACATTTTTGAATTCATTACCTAAGTATAACCTGTATATACACAATTATTGTTCCTGTTATACCTTTACATATATGTAAGGCATATAGATAGTATGTAAGTATATTTAAAAAGTAATAATACACGTTTATAATCTGTAACTTTATTAGGTAGGCTAGGTATGTAGGTAGTATTTTATTGTCGATAATTTCAAAGGTACCTACCTACCTACGTGTAGTTAATGTAGCGTACGAGCTGTATAAACCTAGGTACTGGTACTAACACTAAACACCTACTTTTTTTGCTACTTCTTGATTGATACCGCATGGCCTTTTTATTTTCCCGGATCGGATCCGAATGGCCGTGTGTGTACTTTTAAAAGCAACTCAAAGTGGCAATTTAAAATCAAAACAATATTTATTTATATCACGAAAGGATCATTCAAATTTGATAATCCTCCAAAAATACTTATACTTTTGGTACCATTTAACTTGACATAGTAAAATTATTGAATATTACGCTTACATAGGCAATTTGTAATTTTAGTAACGTTATGTGGTACTACTGTTATACTAATAGCTTCCTTATTGTATCACATAATAATCTTTGTTTGTAAATAATTTTGTAATATTGAGTCAAAACTGCATGATTCAAATTAGCTTGAGCAAAATACCTATACTGAAATATACTTTTAATAGTTCACGAGATAGAGTATTGCCCTGATTCTAATGTCTTAAAGTCCTGTATCATCCATCAATGTATTATCGAAAACTATAAATCGTCGGTAAAGGATCAAGCCCGTATACTACCATTCTTTACTAGAAGCAAATCAGTTTTCTTCCTGTTTTATTTAAAAGCAAGACTAATCATTCCGTCGAGGTTGCTATTAAGGAAGGAAACGATTTTGCTTTTTTAGAAAAAATTGGAAGGAAACGGATTTGCTTCCAGTAACTAATGGAAGTGTACGGATTTGATCCTTCACAGACGATATGAC
This sequence comes from Dicyrtomina saundersi, assembly GCA_034695245.1. Taxonomy (NCBI): domain Eukaryota; kingdom Metazoa; phylum Arthropoda; class Collembola; order Symphypleona; family Dicyrtomidae; genus Dicyrtomina; species Dicyrtomina saundersi. Next base: position 13,976 of record JAQFZE010001768.1, on the reverse strand, counting down.
AATTTTTTGTTACATTTTGTAAAGAATCATAATTTGACGATTGTAATTAATTTCATATATGTGATTATATCTTGAAATTTCAGGAGAGAACCCCACGGTGAATGGTCAAGAGATCATTCGAATTAAGGAAGGTGTGACGGAAGAGAGATATACTCAATTGGTTCGTTTCTCAGGAAGAGGGAGAGAGGAAATCATCACTTGCACTGCCAACAATGTCAAGTCTATTGAATGGTAACGTTCTTCACACTGGCACTCAATTGACATTTAAAATTACAATTTAACATTTGAGCTGCGTGTCATTCAATTCATTCAATAATCAATGCATACGACGCACTGATAGGTGATGTACTTCTAATAATTCCTAAGAACCATGAATTAATTTCGTTTGTTGTGTATCTCAGGGTGAAGGGAAAGACGAGGCAAGATTCGACACCCATTGTTGCTTGTGTAGATCGTAAGAAGAAGGCGAGTATGGGAGAGAATGAGATTGAGGTGGAGACGGAGCGACTCGCACCCTGTACCTCGGAATTATTGACGGAGGAGGTGTCAAATGGGACGAGTAATAAATACAAGCGGAAGCAATTGAATCTCACGATGGAATATATGAGGGAAGAGGACTTTGGTCCGTACACCTGCTTCGTCATTCCTGAAGACTCCACTGCTGACCTTGAGCCTTTTAATACAACCATCTATGTTCAAGGTACGTCACTTAAAAACCAATTCATATTTTAAGTATGCATAGCAAGCCATTCAATTAATACATAATTTACGTCACATCACGTCACGCAAAATCAGGTCTGTATTTCTGTATATGTAGTATCAAGTCAGTAGGTCATTTTCCCGTTTACTATTTTTGACGACTTAACTTGTCTAATTTTATTTTATTTATGAGCTGACTATTAAACTGTAGGTGCTGCTACTAACAATACCACTACGTAACTAAAATAAACTACCTATCTGCTATTAGATTTCTAAACTAGTGAAATTTCTTCTTTTTCAAAACTGTATTGTGTTTTTTACTAACTATAAAGAATGAAAAGCGAAGGGTGATGGTTGATAGTTTAGAATTTTAAAAAATTTTGAAAATATTTCATAACATATTATGCCCTATACCGCGTTTTAGAAATGTAATGTAGGGCCTATTTAAATGAAAGACTAGAAACTAGATAGTTTTCGTTATAAAAAATTTCGCCAAATACATAAATGGTTTTATTTTGTCGATAAAATTATAAGTGACATTTAAAAAGGTGATACTTTTTTATGTGTTTAGAGATTTTTCGTTTTTGTTTTGTAAAATATTAAATATAGTATAGTACTACTTACTACTACTAATGGACAGTCGTCTCATTAAAGATGAGACTTAAATTAGTTTGTAAAAGTACGTAATATTAGTAATGTAATTTAATTGTATATTGCAATTAATTATCCCATGTAACTTATGTATAAAACTAATTATAATGTATATTGATTGTGTGAATCGTTTTTTGCCCCTCACCCTATCTATCTCTCTCCTCCCTCTGCCTCTCTTTCTCTGTCTCTCTCTCTCTCCACCTACCTACCCCGTGTGGTCATGGGCCATCCAATTGACGGATTTTGACGATATTGTATAGAAAAAGTAGTGAGATTGAAGAGAGCCATCGATAACGGCCATGGCCAGCAAAATATCAGCGGTGATGATCAAATTCAAATATCTAATTTAATTGTTACTGTTTTTTTTTGTCAAACACACAAATTTATATATGCAATGTTCTTTTTTTTTATTAAATATTTAATAATTCATTGCTTTTATTTTTCTGTATATCTATATATACATACAGGTATTTTGTTTTGCTGCAAAGATTTTTATTACATATTTCTATTTTTCTATTATTACATTTGCTGTATTTTTTATCTTCAATTTTTGAAATTACTATATGCATATTATTTGTAATTTGTATTTGTCTACTTTCGTCTTCGTCTCTAATAATTCATTCATTTACTAGCAAAAAAAATTGTCTTCGTTTTTATTGCTCGGTCTCAGTGTAAGTACTTACATAGCTTGTGTTTATTGCGTTAATCTTCTTTTAAGCTTTTCTTTTGGCAAAATAATAATGTATTTAACATGCTTGGAGTTGGGAATTGTTTTGACTTTTTTTGTTCTCTATGAAGTTAACTTACTACATAATAGTACATACAATTCTTGTATAAGCTTTTTATTAGTCTGTCTTTATCTTGCCCTTTGGTAAAATGCGGGATACCTGCAAAATGAACATACCTAGATTTTTATGTATTCTTTTGCTAAATCAATTTTCAAACCATTGGAAGCACGCTAATTTATTACTTTAATTAGCTTTGAATATTTTAATTTAACGTGATTTGCCTTTGCTATAAATTTAAAATTCTTTATCAATTATATATATATATATAATACATGTATATATATTTTAAATGTATATGTATACAGTTGATAAATATTAAATTATAATATGGACTAATTGAATTTTATTTTTATTTGACTTACAAACTACAAACGGTAAAATTTACAGAAAAATTCAGAGTTCAACGATTAGTGTCGGAGAATCGTCAATTTGACAAAGGTCACCGGAGCGTGACTGTCGTGGAGGGGAATAAGCTAAGCATCTTTTGTAATGTGTCTGGAGCTAATGAGTCCGACGTCAAGATGTTTTGGAGTAAAGGTGAGTGAATCAATCAATCAATGTGCATCGCATCATCGGCACTGCAGCCAAAGTTTTATTACAACGAAAAATAATGAATCGTCCTAATCTATTATTGATATCTGATATTATGTCATATCGTCTTTGAAGAACAAAAATGACCCATATCCAATTTAAGCTAGAATCAAAATGAGCTATGTCATAAAAGCAAAAATTCAGTTTTTGAAAAGTGTAAAATGTTCTATAAACATGTTTTTGAAAAGTGTAAAATATTCTTTATACATGTTTTTGAAACGTGTAAAATTTTCTTTTTACATATTTTTTAAAAGTGCAAAATATTCTATTTAAGTGCTTTCAGGACATGTTTTAATATTGTTGTAGATAGTGGATATTGTTTTTAGCTACAAATGGATGTGGGTCATTTTGGTTCTTCACAGACGATATGGTATATTATGTAAGTATGTGTTTGTGTTTTGGGTGTTGACAGAATAAATAAAGGTTGTTTTTCTTTTTGTAATTTTAGACAACGTGGAACTTAAATTGAATGAACTAAAGAATCGGCCAGAGGATGGCGGGGAGAAAGTGATGGTGCACTCACCTCTTTGGTTTGATTATTTGGAAGCTGATGCCAAACATCAAGGATGGTACAAATGTTATGGGACTCATAATGGTGCCAACTCTACTTTTGAATTCTTAGTCCGTATTAAAGGTAATCAACCATTGAAGCAGTAACTTAGTAACCGTCACTCTCAAAATGTCTAACCTAACCTAAATTAAATTAAAAATATACACAGCACAGATGCAGCAAATAACAATACGGAGATGCACATAGGATCACGGCATGCAGCATGCTGGATAGATAGATGTTTTTGACTTGGCTAATTTACGTAATCTGGCGTGTGATTAGTGTTCATTTTGGTTTTGGATGAGTCACGAGTGCAATGTACAGTGTAGCGATAGGCCTGTCAGTCGTAATTTCTCTGAAAAACTCTTGACTGTCACCGTTACCGCGCGCGTCTCTTGGGTTTAGAGTTACAATTCCAATGACTTGTTCCAACATAACACACAACTACGAACAGATGTAGATATATGTACGCTATAAATAATTAAAATCCTTCTTGTTCTCTCGTTAAAGCAACCGCAGAGTGTAATAACTTTGAGGACTGAGGAGCATCATCAGTAATTTAGGCATTTTGGATTTTATTCCGCAAAAACATTAGCGTTATTAGACATTAGTCAGACAGGAAACCATTCAGAAATTCTTCGGGTTTTTGCCAAGAATTCTCAATTCCAAGTCGACCCTCAGAGTTGAAGTAGGTACTTTTTACACTTTGTTTCAAGTTTTGAAACTTTTTATTTCTCATATGGTGATTTTTGGATTTTTCCCCATTTTCCCAATGAAAGTTTAACTAAAGAATTTGTTCTCTACTTAGGCTCTAGGTTTTATTTTGGGGTAGGATATGTCTCAAATTTCGTTTATTATTTTTAATGCTTGTTTAAATTGCTAAGGGGCAAAAAATGTTAATTGTAATTGCGTATGTAAATGTATGACTTTTTTGTGATTCTAATACTAAGTGTACGTCTCATTATTTGACAGCTAAGTTAATGCCGCTGTGGCCATTCATTGGAATCTGCGGAGAAGTGACTCTCCTCTGCATCATCATCGTCGTCTATGAGAAGCAAAGGAATAAGCAGGAATTGGAAGAGAGTGATACTGACGGAAGTCCCGAATGTGCAGATCAATAAAAAATTCTCTCAAAATAATTCAAAGTTTCAAAAATCAAACATCGCAAAAAAAAAGAAACATCTATAATAATGTAACTTTTGAGCGCAGCTACGAAATAATGTGAAATATAATAAAATATAAAACAAGAACAATTTATTAGCAGCTCAAGAAAATCACAACACTGCTGAAACTGCTGCTAATATTGCAGACATTAAGAATATAATTACAAAAACAAAAATTACAAAAAAACAAAACAACACAAATTATTACAACAAAGAGTTCTACACTGTCTTACTGTCAACCCTATAGGCTGGAAATACACATTGAAATTTTTGAAATCTGTAAATAATTTCATAATTTTAATTTAGCTTACAGTCAAAAAACAGGAGCAGAAGGCAGAAATTAGAATCCAACAAAATAATAAAAGTAATGTTAAAAATTAAAAATTAGGTAATTTATATAGACAAATAAGTAAATTATCCAATAATAATACATAATAATAAGATACTATGTTATCACGCCTACCATCTTCATTTTCCACCCCACCAATCCCAAAATCCAAATCCATTTCGTCAACACGTTTGATTAATTTTTATTTGTAAGCCAATTTCAATTAAGCTGACATATTGAGATGTGAAAAAAAATGTATTCAAATGAAAAATGGAAATGTACCTTACCTTAAAATAGTACATATAGTAAGTGATTGTTAAATTGTACTTGTAGCAAGCAGGCCTAAAAACATTTTAAATTTCGTTTAAAATAAGCTGAATTCCTTGTGTATTGAATTGAACAACCTTTTGCTTGATTCATAGAAATCGACTTTTTTTTCGATGTACAGAAACTGTGTTCAGAACTTGGAGAATCGCTTGACGTAATTATTATTGCGTTTTAAACCAGTTTAAATCTTACAACTTTGTAAATATCGTAAAGTCAATAAGATCCGTTAACGGAAGGCAGGCGGTCAAACTGAAAACTGAAACGCATACCAAAACTTGAAAAAAAGAAACCTGTTAATAATTAATTACAGTTTGTTTTTCGTTCCCTGTATTACTTGTAGCCCATTCCTTTTTTTTCCTACTACGAAACCTCTCTAAAATGTATTATAATATAATATTAGTTCACAACTTTAATACCCTGTTTAAATGATGCTTATTACATATCGTTTAAATGGTGTCGCGCTCGATCCTCTCAACAAATCGCATCTCATTTCACTATTATAGTAATAATTATTAAATCTCACTATGTTATCTTGAATGTTATCATTATATCATCGTAATCATTATATAGTAAAGTACTTATATTATTTAATTGTTTTAATAGTAATTAAAGTACTTGTTACGTAAATAGTTAATAATTAGTAGTAGATATATAGTTAAATTTAAGTTACTTATACTACTGCGTAAAAAATTACATACAGAATTAAAGATGGAAGAGCAGCGAGACTTGTTTCTTATGTAAATAATTACTTTTTTGTCGTTATCGTTATAATTATTATATTAGTAAAGTTAACACAAAGAATTAATATATATATAATTAATACTTCCTATAGCAAACTATTAATAAAAAAAATTGTTCATTAGAATTAGAATATTGCGCATGCCATTATAATATATTTTCAAGAATTATTATACATTACAAATTAATGCGTTTCGAGTACCTTTTCTTAAATTATTATATAAGTAAAAAAAAAATACATGGGGAAAATTAAGGAGACAAAAGTAAAACACAAATATATTATTATTATTATCAATGAAAATACGACTACTTACGAGTCTACTACTAGTACGAGGATGAGGATATAAAGCACGATTGCGATTGTTATTGTTATATAATTAATTGTTAATTATACAGTTGAGCATTTAATCACACTAATTATATTATTACCATGTATATATCTATGGCATTACTACATATTATAATACATAACATTTACCTACATAATAATAATATTATTATTAACAAGTACGAGTGGAACAATTTTTTCTATCTTGATTTGTTTTTTAAATTGACTACTTTTTTTCTTCTGAAGTCTGAGGGTCACATTTAAAAAATAAATCCAGATGGTTGATTGCTTCCTCACACGTATAGCCTTAGAATTTTCTAGATTTAATAAAATTATTCATAGTAGTATATTTACATGCTAATTATGTAGTGATTATACTCACCTACGTAGTTTTATTAATATAATTATTATATACATTGTAATTTATTATTACTAACTGTGTATCAAACCTTGTACAGTGACACAACAAGTTGAGCATTTATGTATGTGTAGCGAATGTATTGTGTACTATATTAATTTAATAATGTTGGGGATAGTAGTAATAGTGCTATTACGTCATACGTAGTATTTATTTACAATAGATAAATAAATTATGATCATCAAGTCAAGTCATGAAAGGGACACCAAAGAACTACAAGTGCATCAGAATTTAAGAGTATTACCAAATTTTACATTAGTTTTATGCTACAAGGCCAGATTAGCTAAAAGGTTAAAATTTAAAATATAGTAAAAAAGTGTGCAGGTAATTAGATACTTTTTAAAACCAGCATAATATTTTCTGTGAAGAATCAAAATGAACCACATCCAATTTAAGCTACGTTTAAATTGGGTTATTTATGTTAAAAAAACACTAAATGTAATAGATGCGCAAAATGTTAATAACTTGTTTTCAAAAAGTGAAAGTTGTCCTATTTACATGTTTTGAAACTTGCAAATTGTTCTGTTAACATGTTTTTGAAACTTGAAAATTGTTCTATTTATATGTTTTTAAATCTTGCAAATTGCTCTATTTACATGTTTTTGAAACTTGCAAATTGTTGTATTTACATGTTTTTGAAACTTGCAAATTGTTCTATTTATGTTTTTTGAAAATTTCAAATTATTCTGTTTACTTGTTTTTTCAAATGTAAAAATGTCTATTTGACGCTCTTTCAAGATCATGATTTTTGTTGTTGTAGATAGTGCATTTTGTTTTAGCTAAAAATGGATATGGGTCTTTTGAATTCTTCGCATACGATATTTAATTACAATTAGTAAGAGGAAAATGTGTATACTGTCTAATGTAATTAAGTGAATAATTAGATACCCTAATAAAAAACACAAATTGTAAAATGGTATTAATTTGTATTGTTTAAGTACATCGATTACAGATGCAAATTGGAAATGACATCGAAATTGGTCGTTTGTCGTTGGAAAACTTTTGTGACTTTTTGTGAGGCGCGGTGTGTAAAACTATCAAACTATCATATAACATGTAATTATTACAAAAAGGTAATCAAAAAATAGTATAATAACAATAACAAACATTGCATTGATTATTGTCATTATCTATACTTTACCTTTATAATTACATTAATTAGAGACCTTCCTACCTACCTAATTAATTAAAGTACTTTATCATATTATATAGTTACATTTAAATTACAATTAATACGATATAATGATTTAAGTAAAAATACAAATAAATACAAACTATTTAAAATCTATATAGTCTATACTGTACATTGTATTATAATTTATAATCTATACTATATACCAGCTGCTTTGTCTTTCTAGAATATCTTCAATTTGAATGTCATTATATTGTTACACAATGAAAATTTTAATATATTTTCTTCGTTTTTTTTTCATATTTGAAAATTTCCATATCTTTACTTTGTGTATTAAAAAAAAGTGTTCCAATTCCTAATTCAATCAAATTCGACAAATTAATCCAAATTCAAACATTATTTAAGGACACCTACTTACTTACACATTTAAAATTTCTTGAGATTTGAAAGTTAAAATGTGATTTTGATTGAATTTGTAAAGTGTGCTGCTTATCCTACTAATAATGTAGAGAAGATAACATAATAAAAAAAAACAGTTGGTAATTAAATAGGCTAATAACTATAATCTCAATTAAATTAGGAAATAATAAATATATAAAAGTAATAATAATAATTGATGTTGTGTCCTGTGTTCTCCTCCAGTCATTTGGGTGTTGATGTCAGTTTCGGTCAGTGTATCTCTTGAAAGAAATGTGTAGAAAATATAAATATGGCTTTAAAAAAGTCAGAATAATAATAATGTCATTGTGAGCGTGGAGTGAACTAATTCGCTGTAATATATTAGATAACTTTCAAAGATTGTGAAGAAATGTAATAAATATTATATATAAATTAGTTTTTACTAATAAAGCAGCTGTATAAATTATATACCTATACCTATCTAAATAAAAAGTGCAACTGGATACATATATAAATGTAAACTATACTTTACTTAAGTAAAACGTTAAAACTACCTAAATAACATCTCAATCTTGTTGTATCTGTATACTTATATATATATATATATTCGTATTCGCTGATCGATTGTTAATTCTACAAATAATGTTTCAAACAAAAATGGTTATTTTATTTCAAGAAAGTGCGTAAAATAATCTGGTAAACAACAATAATATTGAAAGATTCAAAAAAATTAGAGTTTAGACTTAAAAAAATTATAGAAAAAGAGTTAAAAAGAAAAAAGAAAATTATATGAATGTATATTGAATCAAATTCAAAAATATATTTCAAAGTTGAACTGTTGAACACAAGACAATGATGTTATAATTAATTGTTAAATAATATGAGAGAATGTAGAAAAAAGTAGAACACAAGCGATTAATTACAAAGACAGACAACAAAAGTAAGTAGACGAAAAAAACTCATACGTAATTTATTACAGAGTTAAAATTAGTAAATTATTATGTACGTATTTGAATTTGAGTTTTCGTCGTTTCGTAGTTTGAAGTGATCGTTCGTTATAATGATCGTTTGTTGTTGTCGTCAGTCGTCATCGTTGTTGTTGTTGTTTTTTAAATTGTAGACAAAAACAAAGTAATTATCTTTACATACGAGAGAGAGAGAGAATTATTCTAAATGTGAAAGTATGATGCGTATTTAAGTGATGTAATATATAAATTATTTAATAATGATAATAAAAGATTTAAAGACAAGTTGCCATTAATAACTCACACATGTTATAAGTATATGAAATCAAAAATCAAAAAAACTAAAATCAATCAACTGATCTGTCTTTTTGCGTGTAAACGTATGTGTATATAATATTGAAAACATTTAAAAAGGAGAATGATATTTAAGAATAATAAAAAGGGAAGAAGAAAGAATATAAATTATATATAATACATTAAATAGATAAGCAACAAATTAAATTATTATAACTATATTGTAAGTTAAAATACATATGTTACTAAAATACTAATTAAGAAGGTACCATAATAATACACTAAATATATACCTACTACTAAACATTAATTACTATTATTATTATGATTATGATTATTACTTACAAAAAACTAACAAACTAATACATATATAGTAAAAACTAGTCATGTAGGAAAAATACTAAAATTATTAAAAAAAAACATGATGTAAGTAAGGATATGATAGTCAAGTTAATTAAACAGTAGTATGAGTTTATTAATTATTTATTACTATTCAAAAATCTTACTGATCACTGATCAATGAGCTACATACTATGTTCCAAAACTGTTTCGAATTTTCGAATTTGAAAAATGAGTTTTAAAGGTACTACTAATTTACTTTACAAAAACTGGAAGCTCACTCTCTACTAATTTTTTTAATTCATCTCAAATTCATAGAACTGTCGACTTTGAATTCGAATTTCACTGTGTATTAAAATAATTATTAAATCAAGAATAATTTTCTTATGATATGAATCTATTAACTGACACTTGATTTGTACTAATGTCCTTGTTGAATCTTGAATCTGTAATAAAAATTACATTACCTTACTTATGTTCTCACATGTTATCTAATTTTACTCATATGCATTAAACTACTATACAAAACATTTCCTGTGAATGTGATTGTGATTAAGTTAGTAAATAATAAACTAAATTATGGTTTATGAGGATATGCGAGGACTTCTTCTCAAACACAACTAATTTATTAGATCACTGCTAATTAAGGCGTCATATAAATATTGCTGTGTAACTATTAACCTATTCTTATAATATCGTCTGTGAAGAACCAAAATGACCCATATCCACTTTAAGCTAGAATCAAATTGAGCTATGTATGTCAAAAACCACGAAATGTTAATGCTTATGGATGCGTAGAATGTTAAATATGAGTTTTTGGAAGGTGTAAAATGTTCTGTTTACATTACATGTTTTTAAGAGTTGAAAACGTTTTACTTACAAGCTTTTGAAAATTGCAAAATGTTTCATTTTCATGTTTTCAAAAAGGGGAAAATGTTCTATTTACATGTTTTTTTAAAAGTAGAAAATGTTCTATTTACATGTTTTCAAAAAGTGTAAAATGTTCTATTTTCATGTTTGTGAAAAGTGTAAAATGTTCTGTTTACATGTTTTTGAAAAGTGGAAAATGTTCTATTTACTTGTTTTTTAAAAAGTGTAAAATGATCTGTTTACATGTTTTTGAAAAGTGGAAAATGTTCTATTTACTTGTTTTTTAAAAAGTGTAAAATGATCTATTTTCATGTTTTTGAAAAGTGTAAAATGTTCTATTTACATGTTTTTAAAAAGTCCAAAATTTGCTATTTACACGCTTTCAACATCATGACATTTCATGAGTTTTATAGATAGTGCATTTTGTAATATGCTAAAAATGGAAATGGGTCATTTTGGTTCTTCACAGACGATATGCGTGTTAAATATTGGTGGTTGAATTCTTATTTAATTTTAATTTTTGATTTCTATTCTGTTTTTATTAACCGATGTTTAACTGTTTTATCAACTCATTATCAAGTCATTAACACAGCATCCCAGTGCACAATACATAAAGCATATTATTGGTCATATATTTTTGGCCAGAAAAATTGAAATGAAACATGTGTCATGGTCACGACGCAACACATTATCTTTTGAGTACCTCTAACAAATGAATACGTAAATTCAATTAAATAAAAAGTACTACTCTAAAATATACCCTGCTCATTATGCTCGGACACGAACGCCTGCCTACAAACGCCTATTTACAAGCATTCCGATTAAAAACTGACAGGTTGAATAATAAGTTAACATTAAGTAAGTACACGCGCCACAGCATGTGTAGGAAATCCATACGAAATTAAATCAGATTCAAGATTACACTCCGATTTCGATGGGACAAACAAGGAATAAGACATTATGACGATGACGAGCTTGTGTATAATTTATTACAAGTACGAAAACGAAAAATATCGAATGACGAATGTGTTTTACCATTTACCAGTACCACTAACATATTATGACAAGATGACATTTTTGATTGTGGAAATAAACATAGGAAACAAAATCACATAACATTATCTCACTTGATAATCTGATTTAAAATTGGGATCGATTTTAATTTAATGTATATAGGTATAGGTATATCCACATGCGCCACATATACGTAGGTTAGTACATATAGGTATATCTAAATGTATTATACTTGACAAAGTAATTCTCGCTCAATTATTCATTCCCATGATCCGCAATAAATGACTTGAACGTGAACGTGAAAGTGAAATGTCAAACATTTTTTAAGACTTCCGCAACAATTACATACTTAATTAGATCTTGTGACTTCACAGGTTGATATATTAATCTCCAATCTACTTAACCTCTACCTGTCTGCCATAGTGCCAGTGTCTGCCTGCCTTTTGTATTAAAATCTGAATCTCATTTACAATCATAATTCAACTAGGTTGGTGGGTAGGTATAAAAGCGTGAGAGAAATACATGTCATTTCATCATATCATAAATTTATTAATCTCTGTTGCGAGAACTCCACAAATTCCAGTCGAATTTCTGATAAAAGAATTTAAATTTTGAGTTCCCGTTTTCCGTTTTCCCACGGCAGTCGTCATATGGAATCTCTGCTAATTAATTACAGAGTTATTACTGTTTCATTTTTTTTTCAGCATTTTTGATAGATAGGCTTTTATTAATATTGCTGTAATTAAAGACGTCATTAAATATTAATTGCTAAAAGTAACGACGACCCACTGCACGGCACTAATTTGAAACAAGAAGGGAAAGAAATGGAATTAAAACATAAATCTGTATTTTTACTGATTGCACTTGGAGCCGTTCTCGCCGTCACCTGGTCACCCACCCCAACAGCGGCTGGCGCTGGAGGATGTGAGTTTTATTGCTAAATTTATTTACAATTTTAATACAAATTAATTCAAATTTGTTTGCATTTCGTGATTTAGTAATTTTTTCAGGCAAGTTTAATAATTTTATTGCGCATTTGAATTCATTTCTGAAAATTTGGGCTGTATGTAGTACTAATTTTATTTTTTATTTCATTTTTAAGTTTGTTCAACTGAGAGTGGGCAATGCAGAATGCCGAATGTCAAGAACAAAAGTCAATGTATTTACTGCTCATGTTTGTTATGGCCACAGAACACATGGTTATGCTGCCGACGACTTTTTTGTACCGAGCCCACCAGCACTACGCCCAGGTCCTCGAACTCAACAACAACCATTTCTACAAATACTACTACAGCTAAAACTACTTAGTTTACTTAACAATTTCATTCGAAAAATTTACTCATAATTCTTTTTACACTTAATTGTTATATACGTAATAATTTTTGAATTTAAGATATCAAATAAAAATAAAATTCCTTGTAAATAAAAATATCAGTAATCAAGCATTTTTAAAGGACCCGCCAATAATAATTACGGAAACAATTTCAAAAGATTTATTTTTATTTCTCATAACATTGATCTATTTATGACGAAATATAGTTGGACAGGCAGGTAACAAGTGTCCGCTCCGTTCACACGATATGTACTACGATTATTAGTACACAATTGAAGGCAAATATTTTGTAACAACTTCCCGACTTCTTGAGCAATGTCAGGCCGCGACCGCCGGTGCCGGTACCGGTACCAATGCCGGTGCCGGTGCCATAATACAGTTTTTATTTATCCACGTAATAAAATTCCTTTTTAGAGGTATAGCGCACAGGGCCGGACGAGGGAATTGCTTTTAGGCAGCAATTGGTTTCCATACAAAAACTACCATTTTGGTTTCATTGATGGTTTTCTTTGGTAAAGCAAAATGTTGTATTTACATGTTTTAGAAAAGTTTAAAATGTTCTCTTTACTTGATTCTGAAATTTGCAAATTGTTTTATTTACATGTTTTGAAAAAATCGGAAAATGTTCTTTTTACTTGATTCTGAAAAGTGCAAATTGTTCTATTTCCATCTTTTTGAAAGGTACAAAAACAATTTATTTGCATGTTTTTGAAAAGTGAAAATATTCTTTTTACATATTTTTGAAAAGTGCAAAATTTTCCATTTACATGTTTTTTTGAAAATTCAAGCAGCGGGGGCTGCCTATGCGCTGGCCGTATTATCCGGCCCTGATAGCGCATAAGTACTTAGCATATATACAGTAGCAGATCAAAGCACTGGGGAATATAAGAAAGAAGTTTAGGTAGGCCGTGGCTTATTGGGTTTCCTAATACAGGAATATAGCTCAGGAATGGGACAGACACAATCAGACTTTTATGAATGTTCTTCCCTTTGTTTGCTATGTTGATTTTTATGCTAATGTTTACCATGTCCCATTTCCCATAGAGCCG
>JAQFZE010001767.1:0-16656 GCA_034695245.1 Dicyrtomina saundersi | reverse complement strand
ATCTCTCTAATTCGTATTTTTTAGTCTGTCCTTTTAGAACTCCTATATGTTTTTGCGTGCTATTTAATTTCTCTAATTCGGAATATTTTAAATTCCCTACCCCTGCTTTAACTTTATGCCTTGTACCGTCAATTTCGAATTATCGCGATTCCACTGTAGTCAAAAAATGTTTTTAATTTTGCCACCAGTTCGTACAATGTTCATCCTATTCTCAAAACATTTCAAGTTTTGTAATCTCAAAAACAATATCTACAAAGTGATATCTGGGTTTTTGAAAATTCAAAAATTATTTAAAACAAAATGTAAAAAAAAATCCTATTTAGTAAGGTAATTCATTTTGTCCGATTTTTTCAGGGAGGTTCATCGTTCATGAGAATAAAAATATTATATTAACATTAAAGTATGAAAAAAAAGTGTGACCCCCCGTGTTTTTGTTGGTACTTCCGTGTTGCTTCAAGGTATAATATTAAAAAAATTTGAGTACTTGAATTTTATTATGTGCGAGCATATTATGTTTAAAACGTTCGGGTATCAATTTTTCGAGAAACAAATATCGTGGTATCAAATGTCTTACAACCATATATTATTATACTATATAGTGTAGAATTTGTATAGGCAATATTATGAAGGTATTCACTCTAAAGATGCCATGTACTGAATCGTTCACTGCAGAGTGCGGTGAATTATAAAACAGATACTACACCTTCCGCCCTCCAGTTCCAATAATTCCAATTCCAACCAACCAGTCCAATGTGCCTACTTGAGCGACGCACTTTGACTACTGCGAGTATTATTATTACCTATGTAGTATGACTCTCGAGGAATTAATATAATTCTCAATTAATTTAACTCGAATTCTCCAAGGATATTAATTTATTCTAAATATATTTCTATAGATAATTAAGAGACCTCATTATTCCAACTCATAAAAGTATATTCCGCTCTATAAAATGGTTGCATTATATTATTATTTATGTACCTACCTTACCTTGGTAGCTCGGCTCTACATTCTGATTCATTTATAGAGGGATAATAATAATTGAGCTTTTATTCAGCATTCTCTCATTATTTATTATTTAACATTACATTTTAATTTTGTTGACTATTATTCAATTGAATAAGACCGTGGATACTCAAAAACGACTCACCGACACAAGAATGTCGCATATTACGTATGTATACTAACGTATGGAGTAAAGCAGTGAGCAGCGTAGTGAGCAGTGTCCCCTCATGTACTGTAATATGTAAACGGGTGGTTCTCCGTTCTTCCCTATAAATATATTTAATATCACAGGTATTTTATAGGCTTACCTACCCTAATAATATTAATGCGTAGGTAGGTGATTTAAAATTTAAAAAAACCTTTGCCCTTTCTTCCTTTACAATCACAATCATCCATTTCTCAGCTCTGTAAACGATATAATTTGAATTAACCCACAAACAAACAGAACGCCGAGCTGAGGGGAATTACACGGACGGGCCTCTTTTAAAATCTAGAATTAGTCTTAAAATTCCCGTAAAAGTGTCACAAAAGTCTTTGAGGCGTGCGGCCGTGTCGTCATTTCCGTGTATTGTCATTCGGGAGTTGTTACGGGTGCAATTATGAGTATTTATAGGCCGTATTTATTATGATACTTTACTCTCTATACTATTAGTAGTTTAGGTAATTGCCACAGTTCCCATTCACATTTCCAGACATTAGTAGGTAATATTATTGTCACTACTATTACTATTATAGGGATAAGGGGGGAGAGCGTGTTGCATCAGTTCTATAGGTAGATTCTACTCTTCACGTTTACAAGTTTAAGACGTATTACAATCCGGACACTAAAATTATTACCCATTACCGTTACTCAGCGACTCAGGAGTCAGTCAGTAGTCAGTAGTTCTCCGTGTCAGGAGTATGTATTGTATTTTTGAGTGAGTTCCTACTAGAAGTTCCAGGAGTTTCCAGCTCCAGTTCCAGTGCAAAATTCCAGTGCCATTTCCAGCTCCTCATTTCCTCGAGCGACTCTGCCCCACGCTAATAGTCCAGTCAAGATAAACCACGTCGAGTCAACTTCAAGTTTGGAGCATCCTTCTTGAGCATTGGCTCGTCTTGTCCTTGTTGTTGTTGTTGGACGTGGACTGGGACGTGGACGTGTGGAGGACGTCGCTCTCCAGTTTCCCTGACCATGGCCCTCACCACCAGCTCCAGGGGAAACGAAGCGGCGGATGAGGGACGGCGGCGGGGAGACAGTCCAAGAAGGAAACCAGCGGACGGAGGCTCTACCAGCTCGACATGTGTGTGTGACCAAGAGAGACGTGCAATAGTATCATTTTAGTCCTCGTATTATTATTGTTGTACTCTATACTATGGGCTTCATTCATGACTGGAAAGCAAATCCAAACCGAAACCGAAACCGAGACACAAGTCGAGACCGAGACCCAAGTCAATCCGAAAACGAAAACGAGAACGACAAGGAACATCCAAAACGTAAACTAGAAACTACTACTACTCGCACTGGCACGGGACAGCTCAAGGTATCTCCCTATAGCCTCCATATACCTCCCTATACCTCCTCACAAATTGTAATCTTCCAACATCCTACCTATCCTGGGACCGTACGTGCCCACCATATACACTTCCAGGGTTTTTTTTTAAACTTTACTTTGGTTTCGTTAGGTTTTTGGTTTTTGGTTTTGTTCGTCTTCAAAAATTTTCTAGGAATATATGTCAGTGCCCGTCTGTTGTGCGTCGCAACTTGTTTGGAATTTTTTACCTGGGTTTGTACGTACGTACGTGTGTCATTATTTCGTACATCGTACATTAAAAATGAGATTTTCTCGTGAGTGAGAAGAACTGCGGTAGTAGTCGCGGTAGCGAGAGAAGGACGATCTACATTATTATTTATCTGACTGATCGTTGCGTGTGTCTCCCTCCTACTAACGCCTCTCACTCTCACTAGTCAGTCAGTCACATCAATACTGATATCCACACTCGATGGGAATTTTTGAGTGATGAAGGCAAAACTAAGGATATAAGATATTAATATTATCAACAAGTAAACACAAGAACAAAAACAATAACAACAACAACAACAAAGGAAGCCGCGAGAGACTGCAGTTCTATCAGTATTCTGCTCAGTTCCATGCTCGATTCTCTCTTTTAGTCTCCTGGTCTGTTTTTGTCCCTCCTCATTGCCATTTAAATGTTAATGGTGTGGAGGTAGAGGTAGAGGAAAACTCCTGGTCTGTGGGTTTCCTCTCCACCGGAAACCGAGCGGTTCCCGGTTCCGGTCTCGATCCGGATCCGGATCCCGTCGCTCCGTAAATGGAAGCCGCGTTTGTGTTCGTGGAATATTAAATGTGGAGAATAGACACATCAACTTGTCACTCGACAAATAGCCCAGCAGTAAATAATATCAATTAGTAGTACTCCTTCGTCGTACTACTTAAGTACTCACCTTTGGTCGCTCTCCGCAATCCGCGACGCTGCCCGCAAGAGTCCAATCAATCTCTATATCACCTCATACAATGTTTTTTTTTTCAAGCAAAAAATAAATAAATACTTTAGGATAAGTGAAGGGATTAAACTTGTTCTTGTACTCCATGAGTAATTATATGGATTTAATGAAGACATTCCCTATAGTTCTTTACACTATATTTATTGCCAACAAGAAAGATTGAAATGTACAAAAAAGAATTATTATATTACCTACCGCCAAAGAGTAAACTATAGTATATAATAAAATAAAGTAGTAATTCTAGGTACCAAGAATTTAACGACGAGCTAATGACGATTAAATTGCAACTAAATAATACAATTTTAAAATCATTAAAAGAATAATTAAATTTTTCTTTTAAATAATAATTAAAATTTAACAATAAAGATCCAAATAATATTTAAACGTAATAAACTAAATGGATAAATCTGAGAACAAATCTGCTGGGCACTTGCCAGCACTACAAAGAAATAATTAGATTAAATAGTAGAAATTAATTAGTAAGCCTTACCATCTCTTGATGAACCGTACACATATTGTTCAGGGAATTATTATTATTTATTTAGTTAGCTAATTATATAATTAGCTGCCGAGTTTAATTAATTCATTAAACAATTGAATGTTTTTTTTCTCGCTTGTTGCGGATCAAGTTAGTAGTAATTCTTTTTAAAAAAAAATATTTCACGTTCATTTAAATAAGTAGGTACCTATAACGCCCATATACCGATATACCATATGATTTACTTCTTCGAATCTGGGAGACACACGGCCCAGAGTACAGACAGAGATACGCCGGGAAAGAGTCAAAATCCAGCTCAAGTGCGTCCAATTAAAATATTATTGTTTACAAAATATTTATAAATTGAATTTAAGTTCAATTAACTATTAGTTATTAAGTATCTTATGTAGTATAGTATTATTTGTTTAAGATTGATTTGTATTATGCACGACCCATTCTTTTTCGTGCTGATTGTTTTCAAATATTTTCCGTCCTCCAGGCATTGTATTAATTATTATTAGTATTATTAAGACAGTTTTGTGTTTTGTAAATATAATCTTGTACGTACGTTCGTAGTAGCGATAAGTTAGTTTCCTATTTTACACAGTCTACGAATGCACAGGGGACACATTTAAAACAAAACTAACATTGACTATATTTCATAAAAGTTTAAAAAGGAGGAAAGACATGCATCATCTGTGCGTACATTGTTTTCTTCTGGTATAAACAATACTCCCTGATTTCCTTTTTTGTTTTACCTAGTACTTTGTAACTTTGTTCGACGTTCAACGTTCCGTTGTAGGTTCTAGCGCTCGCTCATCGTTAGTCGTGTGTAGATTTGAACTAATATAGTTGAATATAATTACGCTAAACTAATAAGTAATTGGTAGCCGTGCATACATAATACAGAATTACATTTATAAATATCTGTACAATTTTGATTACAAAATTTGAAAATTAATCACTTGCTACAGTACTTACACTTAAAAAAGAGCTAGAGAGTATTTGAAAGTTTTCAAAAAGTAGAAAGAGCTATGTATTTCAATATTGTTAGTTTCAAAATTGTGTCTTTTCAAATTTTCAAAAATGTATGGTATTTTTTGAAAAAGTATTTAATGTGTTTGACAGTTTTTGAAAAGTATTTAAATTGTTTTACACTTTTTTGAAACAGTATTTAATTTGTATTACAATTTCTGAAGAAGCATTTAAATGGTTAAATTATTAAAATTTCTTCGTAAATGCTTAGTTAATAATGATGGTATCTTACGTTTTTTAAAAAATTAACCTATACATTTTCCATATTTATTTGAAAACACACAATATTTCCGCTTCCATATTCTCCATTTTAACATCTCAAATCTTTTAAAATTATTTTTTAGTTACACACATAATTTCAAAAAGTTATGACCGAATAAAAGACGCTTGACACCCTTGGAAAGTGTAGGTAGCATACCTTATGTAGTTTTAGCACCAATACCAATCAAACGCTCCCACAACAAAATAATAGATACTTATTGATAATGTCAAAATAGAAGTGTGTCCTTTCCCAAAATGACATCTTTTGGTGTTGGTCTGTCACTCAGGACTGCGTCTAAGATTTACTATGTAATATGCAACAGCAACAACAAATAAATATAGTGCTACTTAATTATGCAAATTATAATAGTTGAGTACGAAATTACTAATTTGACCCTTTCTATCTCTCTATTTTTGTATGTGTAGACAACGGAAGAGTGTATCTTGCCCACACCGACTGAGGAGCCGTCCGTGTCTGACATGATCTCGGAGCACATCAATAATCTGACGAAAGATATGGTCGAATTTGAGCCGAGTCCAGGCGTGGGAGAGAATGCGAGTGTGAGCACGTTGGATATGGATGAAGCTTTTGACAGTAGTGAAATTAGTCAGAATAAAGAGAATACAATTACGCTCGTGTCCGTCAGTCCATCCACTATCGCAGCACAGGAACAGCAGAGCACAGCACAGGAGAATCTGCAGCATCCCAGTCCACGATCCCCACCACCCCCCTCCTACTCCCCCCTCCATGTCAATGGTGACCCGGACCGAGACCCGGACGAGACGGAGCTTCACTCCCCCTCGCCGAACAATAATGACTCAAGTGGCCAAATCCAAAGTCAAAATAGTGCAAGTGAATTTAATAGTAGTAGTAGCAACAGTAATAATAATATTAGTCCTCACCGGTCAACATCCTCATCCTCTGTGAAGAGTAGTTCTGCTAAAATTGAGAATAATGGAAATAGTCAAAGTAATTCATTAATGGACAATAATTCCGACTCAGACTCGGGCCTCATCATTCATTTGACGGAGGGCACAGGTTTTGAGGATGTGTCCGAGGACGAGGCAGACACAACTCCAAGTACGAGAGACAAAGTTGAGGCAAGTAAAAGTGGTGGTGCTGATTCGGCTTCGGTTTCGGCTTCGGCTTCGACTACGACTTCTAGTAGCAGTAGTAATAATAACAACAGTAGCAATAATAAAAGTGGCAGTAGTAATAATACTAATAGTAGTCCGAGTGCGAGTAAAACAACTGCGGAATTAGGTTCTAGTAGTGAAGGGGAAGTAGTCACGGGGGACGCGCCAGAGAACGACTCTGACGATTTTCAGTGCCGAGTGTGTGGGAAGAATTTCTCGTCGGATGATGAAGTTGCGGACCATTTTAGCTCTGAACATTTTCGTACAAGTTCTAATATCCTCGAGCCAGAGAGCCCAGCCCCGTCGTCCTTGATTCAGCGAGGCATGTACTTGGAGGAGGAGGATGAGGAGGAGGAGACTCATATGTCACATTTACTCATACGAGCCAACCCTGGGGGTGGCTCCAGTGCGGGTTCCGGTTCCGGTTCCGGGGGGATTATGACCAGTGGACCGAACATCCCGCGACCCTCCCCCCTTCACCCTCACCAGGCCTTGGCTCATCTGAGTCGGATGGAGGCACAGCATGGACTATCCATGAGAACTACGCTCCCAACTAATGGTATGCGATCATTTAATATTATACATGGGCGGGCTCACGGGTCCAACCATCCATTTTTTCAGCTCTTTCTTACGATTAGTATTTATAAATTTTTCTTGTGTGAAGAATCAAAATGATCCGTAGCCATTTTCAGCCAAGAACAAAAATATTAAAATATCATCATCTTGAAAGTATGTAAATAGAACAGTTTGCACTTTTCTACAAAAAAATCGTAATTAACATTTTACACCTCACCTCTATCTCATTTAAAGTTTAGTCGACAAAGCTCATATTAATTCTAGCTGAAATTGGATATGGGTCATTTTTATTCTTCACTCGCGATGTGTGAAGGAATAGAGTACAGTTGTCAGGAATTTTGTATGGGAATCCTAGGAGTAAGCGAGTAAATAATGAACTAATTACTTTTAATTTTGTGTCTATGTCCTACGTACAGTTTCTCCCGCCTCAAATTCCATGCGACCGCCCTTATCATCCGCTCCCTCCAGCTATGAAATGCATCAGCAACAGAACTCGAGAGGAAACTTTACGGCTGCACCCTCAGGGAGACCACCGCTCACAGTGGGGCCACATATAGGTCAAAGATACGGACCCAGCTCCCATATCCAACCTCAGATAACTCCTTACCCCACGTCACTCCACATGGCTCTCACTAATCCCAACCACCATCGAGCATCCCAACAAGTCCATCAAAATGCCCAACAGCAGCAGCAGCAACAACAACAACAACAACAACAGCACGTGCAACAACAGCAGGCTCAGCAACTCCACCAGCAGCATCTTCAGCATCTCCAACAACTCCAGCACCAGCAGCAACAGTCTGCCATGATTCGAAATGCTCACGAGACGGATGGACCGCGAATCGTGGATGTGACCTCAATGCACATTCCACATCAAATCCGCCCAATCCCCAATCCCGCCGCTGTCCATCTCCCATACCTTCAAAATCCAAACGAGCCCGTGTCCCCGAACATGACTCTAGCTCATCAGCAACCCCGCCAAATGCCACCCCCCACCCTCACCAGGATGTACCCTCAGCAACAAGTTCATCAGCAGCCCCAACAACAACAACAGTCCGACCCTCTCCTCCGTCTGTCCCGGACCTCAGTGTCAAATCAGCCTCAGCAGCAACATCAAGCTCGGACGGGTCCAACTCCGCAGTTGATCCTGGGGAAACGGACAGCGTCCACGGAATTAGCTGAGAATTTAGCAAAGCAAGCGAGGTACGAGAGCGGTCGGAATGAGAGTATACAACATGCGCATGCTCAGAATTTTAATGGTCTCCATATTTTACACGGCCAGTTCAATCATCCGAGTAGCTCTAGCTCGGGGAGAAGCCGCCAGGTGTCCATGGCACATTCCAGTCACAGTCAGTCCGTGTCCCCTGCGAGCCTCTCTCCAAACGTGGGTCATATTCCGTCCTCGCCGGAGCTCCCGCCCTTGGACAGAAATGTGAGCGTGTCCCTGGGCTCTGTGGGTTCTTCCGGGGTGAGCAGTGTCCGGCTCGGGAACGCGATCACGCTCAGTGTTTGCCCCAGTTCAGAGTCACAGCAACAAAGGGGCCCGGGCTCCAGCACACCCTCAATCACGTCAGGGGTGGGAGGTTCCAGGAACTCAATGGTTCAGCAGCAGCAGCAGCAGCAGCAACATCAACAGCAGCATAAAATTCATTATACTGTCAGTTCATCAAATGTAACAAATGCTCTGGCTGTGAGAGGAGTCACCGTCACACCTGCCTCCCCCCCTGAGCATCCGCACCATCGGACCAGTGGCTCACCCCACATCTCTACCACCCCGTGCTCCAGCCCCACGACAGGCGGTGCGTACTCTGTCATTCACAGGATCGACCGGACACCCAACTCAATTAGTCCCGTGAGAAACTTTAGTCCACCCGTCCCGAACGTCCCCACGGTCGTGAGTAGCCATATTAGTCAACATCAGTTTGCAGTGCCAAGGATCCCTGCTCCACGTGCCACCTCCAATGGAATGGGGATGCCTGCTCCAGCTCCGGCCCACCAACAACATCCGTCCAGTGTCCTGGAGAGACCTCATCGACCCCCAACGGTGGACCTGACGGACGACGACCTCATGCAACATGCCATGGAGACTCATGGCCGCCCGAACGGACATCTATCTCTTGCCATGCATCGTGCATCCGCCTCTGCGGCGGCCGCTGCCGAGACCAACCGCCAGATTCAGAGGGCACAGCACCAGGCAGTCGTAGCAGCAGCGGCTGCCTCCCAGAATAATCCAAATTATCGCTCCGCCCCTAGACCCGTCCTCACCTGTAATCAGTGCAACCATCCCTTCAGCTCTGTTCAAGCTTTGGAGGATCATAAAATGTCCATTCATGGCTATGGACATCGCACCACGCCACACGTGAGCAAAGTTCCTCCCCCGCAAATCATTCGACCCAGTGCGGAGCCCGTCCGACAACAAGTGAGACACCCCCCACCGCCACAGCTTCAACAGATGAGAGCCCCGAGTCCGAGTCGAGTGGGAGAGAGGAATTCAAAGAATCTGTACATCCCCATCCTGGACTTGAGTCGGATGGACCCAAATAAATTGAGACGACTCGAGGAAATGGGCATCTCATGCGTCGTTCCGCTCACGGGGAATGAGCGCAGCGTCGGGCACATGGGGATCCCTGTCATGTCCCTCAGACAAGATGGTCTTCTGAATCCCTTCCCATGGGACAATGTCCTTCCGCTCGGCCCTGTTCATTCATCTGCACAGTATGCCGCGGCGTCCGCCGCGGTCACGGCGGGTCATGGAGGAGTCAACCCGCCTATTAGTACTCATGGGAATCGCATGCCTAGTCCTCACCAATAGTGATTCTGAATCTTTACAATTCCAAAAAAAAGAATATCGTCATTTCCTATAAAAAAGTGTGTTCAGCTTCAGCTTTTTTTAACGAGGCGGGGAGAAGGGGAGAAAGAAGAAGGAGGGAAACAAAAGCGACCGAATCAAGCGCTGGTCCATATATTATGCACTCAATTCATACACCTACCACATACATACAAATATTACTAGTAACTATACATATATTATAGTAATCCAGGAAGTCCATTGCAATGTATGTAAGGTAGTAGCACATAAAATTCTTCGCACTTTTTGTCGTGCGTCATATGTGTAAAAAAAACTCCGTCCTCTCTAATAGAAAATGAACTCTACTGTGAGAGCGTATTATGAATATAATATAGGTAAGCATATGTAGTATGTATAGAAAACTACTATGATCCTACTACTTACTATTATTACAACATTACTATTTGACCATTGCCGTTTGGTGTTCTGAAACTCATGCTGGTCCTGTGTCTCATTGTAAATCGTACTTTGGTAGGTACTTAAAAAACTATGCTCTGTTTAAATTCTAAAAGCATAACATCAATTTTGTTGTTGTCATATTTTATCGGTGTCGACTCCACACACAGGTTTTGTGTACAATCATAATAATATACGGATATAATATTCGCACCTTTGTGCCATTAATACAATTTTTGACTTTCGATTAGAAAAGAAACCGTACTCTTACTGCTATATATAGTTATATTGTATTAATAATAATGTATTAGCATATATATGTACTTTTCGTAATCGTAATCGTTGTAAAGATCAACGTTAATATTCATTATAAGGATTTTTAGTCAGCGTGTAAAGTAACACAAGCAGTTTGGCCCGAAAAAGGATATTATTGCCAAAAAAGAATAATAATAAAAAGAAAACCAACAATTTAATATACCGGTGTAAGATTTTTATTATATTTGTTGTATTGTGCCTCGTTTCCGCGGATTTGCAAACAATGAACACTAAACACGACGCAGGAAAAACAACATCTCAAAAATTAAATATCATACGAGCTTATAACGACGACGACTATTAATTAATACGTGGGTGGACTGTGATGAGTGAATACTCATTTTTCGGATAGTAAATAGTAAAATATCAAGTCACATTTAAATATGTTGTGTTTTTTATATTTACTTATACAAATCACTTTATAATGTAAAATGTAATTAATTGTGCTTTCACGGGATTTTCTAACTTAATGTGTTTTTAATTTGATGCATTCTAGAAAATTCTATTGACAACTTTATTTTCACAATAAAAAATTAAGGGGACAAATACCTAAAAAAAATGAGTTCATCAATAAAAATTTTACACGTCCACAGTCCACATTGTGCACTCTACATATTATCCTGTGAATGTTTTTAAAGTTTTGAGAGAAAGAAAACTTTGTTAGTTTAATAAGGCGCACAAGAAAACAAAAATGACGCAGTCATAGTATTTGAACTGATTTCTTCAAAAACGAAAACGGAAATGACAATGTCTTCAATAGATTCCACGTTATAAGTGAACACTCCGGGTTTTGTTGACCAAGTTGAGGTCACTGATTTTAAAATTTGTTCCGCGACTCCCAATGTACAACCAATACCAATTCCATCCTAATTTATTTTAAGCTTGGCTTGAACAATTTAACGGCAAATTGCCTAATGTCGGTTTGGGTTAGTATGAACAAATAAGCTCCCCCGAGGGCACTTTCCAAGGATATGTCCTATGGTTTCAATTCAAACCATGTCGGCAATAAAGGGATAGTCAGGTTTGAGGGATAGCATTATTAATTGGTTACACCATAGGTATCCTATTCCAAGCTGCACAGGTTTGAAATGAGGAATGCAAACATTTTATTGAGGTACGATACGATACAATCACGAAAAAATGGAAACGAATACAACAAATATTATTATAATTTGGACTAATTTTTGAATTTATATACAGTATATGTATTATCATGTTATGTGGGCCGGTCGTTCAAGGTACTTATATAAGTATAGCGAAGGTTTATATCCAATTGAGAATAATATTGGTGATTTAATTAATCGGTGCTTTTGATTCAATAACATTCGATAGTGCAATTAACTGTATGTTAAAATTAGCGTTATTGGCAAGGCAAATGCGCGTCTTTTAGTTTCTTTAATGACCAATTTCCCTTTATATTATTCTAATAATTTATATATTCTAATCATAGTATGATCGTAATATAGTACTGTTCGTAAGTAAGTATGGAAAATGTAGAAATTATCAATTTCTTTTTAATGTTGAATTAGTTTGGATTTGAATATGTGTCTATAAGCACAGAAAAACTCTTGTAAATAATTAACTTATCCTATATAGTACTATATACTCTAAAAAATAAAATTGACTAAAACTTACACATACAATTAATTATTAAATTATGTAGAAAACTAATAATGCCTATATAAGCTATCACAGCTGACGTACTACTGGTATTTGATATTAAATTCTTGGAGGGAATTCACGTTTTTTGTCATGAGTTTGCTTGTCAATGTTTGTTTGTCGAATGGAAAGGGAGCACTTTTATTGTACGAAATCACTTACTTAGTTGTTGCTCTTTTTTTTTCCTTCTGATTTTTGGAATGAGATGGAATGTGCTTAGAATCTATTTGGATATGTGTCAGTATTTAAGTAAGTTAAAAATTGAAACTGACTGGAATAATTTTTTTTACAGTGACCAAGTGGCAAATATAATTAATTATTAAAAAATAAATCATAATTTGCCAATATACATGACTTTTTATATGATATATTGTTTAATCTTAATTATTCAAGTATAATGAGTAGTAGACGAAAAGTGTAGAAAATAAGTATATATTTGTAATCTTTATAATATTGTTATTGTTATATGTATTTAAATGAATGTATTATTGAATGCAGATTTTTTAGTATTCATTATAATTGATTTTTTTAATTATATATGTAGCAGAAAGAAAGTAGTACTATTGAATAATACTAATGTTCCTCATTCCTCCAATTTAATGAAGTACGAGTGGTCCATACACCAGTCAGATAGTTTATTAGTAGTTTATAGTATAATTAGTGGATTAATTATATGTATCGTGAGTGAAGTGTCAAAATGGCACATGTGTCCAAATTTAAGCTGGAACTAAAGCAAACTATATCAAAAAATTGACTAAATGAGATGAAGAATGTAATGAGTAAAATGTTAATATTACGAGTTTTTGAAAAGTGCAAAATGTTTTATTTGCCATGTTTTCAAAAGTGGAAATTTCTATATTTTCATGTTTTTAAAAAGTACAAAATATTTTTTTTGACATGTTTTTAGGATCAAGGCGATATTTTAATTTTTTGTTTATAGATAGGATGATAATAGACTATGTTTTAAGCTGAAAATGGATATGGGTCATTTTGAGTCTTCACTTACGATATATTACTTACTTTCTTTACATTATAGCAGCTCCATAAATTATTTCGTTGAAAACTTGAGTTTTGTTATGTAAGTACAATTGTTTAAAATAATAATATTACTATTAATTTAGATATTATGTTAACCATGGAATTTAATTTAAAGTTACTTTTGAAAATAAACACTACAGTTAGTAGCTGTAGTAGGTTACTTTATTTTGAGCAAAAGTGTATTATTTTATATATTCTTTTATAATATATGTACAATATGTTACTATTATTATATTGCGATTACCTAATGTAGTAGCATTCATATAAATGCCATGATGTATGGAGTTGAATGTAATCATATTTGTTATAAGTTGAGTCATTATTTACATATATTGCTCCATGGAGTATATACTATATATATTAAATGCATACAGAGAAATGAGTAGATAGATATAACGATATAAAGTACAGATTTTTACGTTTGTTCTAACCATACTGTGTGTATATTTTTTGTCCTGTTGAATATTATAATATATTATTTTTAATCATAAAATATAAATAAAAAATATTTCAAGTGTACTTTCATTTAGTATATTTTGTTATGTATCACTTATCATTTTTAGATATAACTGCACACAGGCAGTACACATCATACGTTGAATGAATATTACTGGAAATGCAAGTACATAATAATTAATCTAAATTAACTATTGATATTCAATCAGGAAAGTGTAAGTAAAACTGCAATGCAATATTCAAAATACACATCGTCTCCGAAGAATCATAATGCCCCATATCCAAACTAGAATTAAAACGAGCTCTGTCAAAAATACACTAAATGAGATACATGCGTAAAATTTTCATTATGAGTTTTTGAAAAATGTCCCATTTTCATGTTTTTGAAAAGTGTAAAATATTCTATTTACTTACATGCTTTGAGGGTTATATGATATTTTAAATCTTTTTGTAGATAGTGAATTTTACTTTTAGCTAAAAATGGATATATGAGTCATTGTGTTTCTTCACAGACGATCTGTATGCATCTGTAAAATAGATTTTTACTTTGTAATATGGACCTATATATATATACCTACTATACAGACTTGTTAAAATTTAAAAAATAATTTTACATACGTATATAAGTATATACATACATCAAACACAGTTGTTGCAGGAACATGAAATATTTTCATTATTAAATCAAAAGCAAGCAGTCTAAAATTATTATTATTGTGTTTTGATTTACATTATTGACATACCTACTCACATGAATTTAATGAGGATCACTGCTAAATGCTACGAGATTTGTATCAATTTTCACATTCCATATGATTAGGTAGTTCATATTCATAAAATCATCACTATTATTATAAAAGGTGAATTTTCGATTCCTAACCTTAGTGAGCTTTATGAGCTGTTTCAGTATGGACGCATATATATGAAATCCCTATATATAATTTAAATTGCTATACTAAGTATAGGTATTTCTAAAAGTCAAAATTCATTGCTGATGAAACCATAGGCATAGTACTAAAAAGAACCAGTTGGGGTAAAAACCAACTGACCCTACTGATAACATCACTTATGGACGATTAATACATTAAAAAATGGAGTCTCGAAGCAATTGATTTGATAGAGAGTCAGTAAATTTTTTAAAATACAATTTTTAGAATGTATGAAATTTCATTATTGATCAAAAGAAAAATCATAACAATAAAAATAATTCGAAATAATTAAATTAAATGTAAGTACTACTTTGGTTGAGTGTTCTTTTTGTCCAACTATTCATTTCACCTCGTCATTGCTATCCATACTTTTCCTATTTATAAGTTGTCCATTAAGTATTTACACTGTTTACTTATTCAAATGTAAAGAATGAATTACATTGGTTAACATCCTGCAAACGTCAATGAATCGATATTTCTCCTATAGCTACATATATAATGGTATACTTACCCTTAGTTCAGATTTAATACAATTTTGGTTTTATGTGTCATAAAAGCTTTTATACAGTCAAATAGTTTTTCATTTTAATCCAGGGTATTATTATGTTTACTAATGTTGCATGGGCTGAAGCTTTTAGTTTAATTTACAACTTTAGTATTCAGGTTCAATTTTGATTTTATAATCCTTTTAACCTAATGGAATTATTAATTTTATTCATGACATTTTAATATTCTGAGGAAACTACTACCTTATGCGATGCAATGTCAATTTCTAATTTTCATTCTCATTCAATCCAATGTGGAAAGTTATATACTGTATAAGTATAGCAATTACTTGAGAGATTAGCAGTTCAATTTAAAAATCATTTCATTATTTTTTATTTTGCTTTCATTAAGAAGGGCTTATAACTTACGTTTCAAAATATTAAAAATCCAATCCAAATCAGGAAAAATGGTGATTCTCCATTTATGCATAAGACACGACTCAAAATTCATACAATTATGTGCATATACCTACATTGAACATTTTTTCAAAAAAATAGAAACAAGCCATTTTGTATTTTGTGCTGTTCAAAAACTGCAATTTAGAACATTTTGCACTCTTCGAAAAATCGTTACTAGGAATTTGGCACTTTAAAAAAAAGGAGTAATAACATTTTGCACTTTTCAAACAAACGGAGTTAGAACATTTTGCACTTTAAAAAAAATTCAATTATGACATTTGGCACTTTAAAGCTGTGAAGTTATAATATTTTGCACTTTTCAAAAAAAAACGGAATTAGAACATTTTGCCCTTAAAAATACATTTGACACTATAAAAAATGGATTTAATATTTTGCACTCTTCAAACAAAAATTCAATTAGGCCATTTTGCACTTTAAAAAAACGGATTTATTGACAGAACACTTTGCACTTTACAAAAAAATATAGTTATAACATTTTGGCTAATTGAAGACATAGTGACCTTGGTTTTGAAGTAATCCGTTCAAATATGTGTGTGTCATTCGTTGTTTTGTGTGCCTCTACACTGATTAATTTTTGAAATACATTAAATTTGATTATAATTACACTAACAAGCAAAGTATATACAAACCTAACAAAAGTGTGCAACGTATCCTTTAGGCTATCCTCATTGGAATTGGAGGGCAGTCAACAATGTCAATTGAGTCTATTTTAACAAAGTCGTCTTTCTTTCTAATTGTAACATTCAGCAATTAGCAGTTGTAGAAAATACTTAGCCATGTAAAGTATAGCAGCATTATAGCATACCTCTTGCGGTTCGAAGAATTGCAACATTTCCATAAAATTAAAACAGTTAAATATGGAGGCGAACCTGACATATACGACATTTCCGTGTCGAAAACTGAACATTATGGGTATTGTATCTTCCCCAAGACCAACTACGTCATTCCATTATGTAAAATCAAGAAATTGATAATAGAAGCTATACAGAAGAAAGTATAATTAGATTATCGAGCTATTTACTAAATTCAATCCAACTTTCCAATCCAATCTACTTTT
>JAQFZE010001766.1:0-16664 GCA_034695245.1 Dicyrtomina saundersi | reverse complement strand
CGTGTTTTTGGAAAGTCCAAATATTCTATTTACATGTTTTTGAAAAGTGCAAAATGTCCTATTTACATGCTTTTAGGATCATGCTATTTTACTGTTTTTGTTGATATTGCATTTTGTTTTTAACTTAGTTAAAATGGGTGTATGGATCATTTTGATTCTTCAGTGACGATAAATAATAACACAGGTCAAGTCTTACTCGCTATAGTATATAGGGAGATAAATATGTAAGTATGTATTTACACATGTATTTCTGCTGAGGATAAATTACGGATCCGTTTTATACCTTTTTTACGCGTTTTAATTTTCTCGTAATTTTATATCATTAATGATGTAGTACGTATGCATTTAGCTATATAGCTTACATGTAGACTGCGTATATTATGTTGCAATTTTTTCAAAGAAACTGCGCGTATCAAAGATCAAGAGATTCATCTGGCTGGATCATCCGAGTCTGAAAGTATTTACAATATACCTACAAAATTGTATATTGTGAAATTGTAATGTCTATTTTATGTTTATCATCGTTACTATTTTCCCTTTGACGATGTACTCTCAACTTTGAGTTTATTCCGGGAAAATGATAATAAAATATAGACCGTATACCGAAACATGAGATGTGGCAAAGCGGCGGGTGAATCAGACAGAATCAGAACTAATAACTGTTTCATAGACTTTAGTCATGACAAGCAAAAAAGGACCATGACAGCATATACTGAAAGAAGATATAGATCAAAGTCGGGACAAAAATGATCTATCATAATATGCTACATGACAAAATATGTAGAACAAAGGCTATAGGCTTTGTGCGTAATACATACATATAGGTATCATGTAGTAATTGTGCAATCAATAAAAGGAGACTCAAAGCCGGCTTTCGGGCTTTTGATTGTTCGATTGCATGAATTTCTCATTATATCATTTGGTCGGCTGACGGCTGTAGTAATAGGGACGAGTCGTACCCGTATGGCCGTATTTTATGTGAAAGCCAGTTTGGCAATATTATGGGTCCATGAAAATAATACATACAGTGTAGTGGGTACTATAATATGGCCCCAGAAACATTCAAGACACATACATAAGTAAGTAGGCTAGGTAATTGAAACCAATCTATTCTGGAAAATGTCAAAGCGTCAAAGCGATATTTACATAACCCATGTTCAGAAGATGCACCTACATATATACATAATAAAGACGTCCTGTTCGGGAACTGAACTGAAAGTAATCAGTATCTGTAAGTGCACAACATTGTAATGTAATGACAATAATGAGACTTGGAATTGGAATTCCAAGTTTTCTACTGGATGGCAGGTTCCAGTAGGACTCTAATGGAACTGGAACTGGAAGTACTGGAACTGAAATGTCCTACACAGTCTCGCTTTATGGATTATCCACAGCTAAAAATTGGTTAAAGTCACGTTCGACTTCGGCAGCCCGATAAAAGAGCCTCTATACGGGGAATGGGGAATGGCTAAAAGACAATTGAATAAATGCTATAACGGGCCTTTAATAATTTTCTACCATTTTTTGCGCAACTAAACATACAAAGTACTCAATATGAAGGGGGGCTAATAGTTAATAGTACCTTTGTAAACTGTCCGTGTCCGAGTCCGAATTGGAAAGTGGTTTCCGTCATTCCATCAAGTATAAGTATGTACGTATGCAATTACATATACAAGAGGATGATTTCAGAAGGATCTTATTAACACTCATTTCGCCTAATGCTACAGCTACAGCTTTTACACTTATAGACCTCGGCAAAATATACCACTTCTGTGACTGCCCATTTTGGAAATTCGGAAGCACTTTTTTGGACGAATTTTTCATTCTCTACTACAGGGCTATAGGGCCCTAGGGCTGGCGTCCTTTTATGCATACGGAACGTGGTTCGAAAATTTGCTAGCGCAGCGGTTGCAGTAATATCAACCTTTAGCAATTCCAATCGCTTTAAAAACAAAAAAGGTTTTACAACAATCCGGTGATAATATTTAAATAATTTTATTCAATAAATTTTTAAATCTTTACTTAGAAGATAATAATAATAATGAATAAAAAATATTCCGGCTAATATAACGCAATGAGTCATGAGTAGTAATGTAAAACAGGTAGCCTTGAGGAATGCATGGATGGGGAACCGACCTATGTAAACTTTTCGTTAAACATGACGAAATATATAAAAATATATAAAAAATATATAAATTAATTAAATATTGTCGCATCCCTAAACTAGGGTAGGGAGGGGGTAAAAACTTACTATTTTTTGTACGCCATTGGCGGACGACCCCTAAAGTATGTATTTGCGTGTAAAACGTGGATTATGGTAGCTATGCTGGGGCAATGGGGCATTAAATTGTCTGTGGTAAGAACCGAGAGCATTTAGCGGCACCTACTACACGCTGTAGAAACTTGCAGCAGAGAAAAGAGGCAAGTACTCCACGCTGATGTGGCTTCAAACCACAGTATGTGCAACGTATATTATATAGAAAGATATGTCTTCTTGCACCTGGAGACATGTCATTTGGTGCAGCATGCCTTTGGTCTTCCATGTTGGATTTGCCGATTTTTCAGCTCCACGCTTTTCTGCCTCACTCCTGGTCCTGGTGGCTACGTCCATTGCCTTTCCACATTCAACCTGCAGTAGGCTGAAGCTGGTCCGAAGAATATCTTGTGGGCAAGATTTTAATTTTTACTACTGAGAAAGGGTACTCCTCAAAATGAGGTAAGGAGTTTGTTTTAATTTAATTTTAATTGTTCATTTTAATTATATAAATGTGTATAGATTACATTTATTCAAAATTAGTGGTTCTAGAAAATATGTATTTTTACGAATTCAGCGTATCTCCTCGCCTCTTCTCACACCGGCTGAGTTTTTATTGAAATAGTGCAGCGTGGTAGTCCATAGTTTGGCTTAACTAGTAAATTGAAAATTTATTCATTTGATTGTTGTATATGAAGGGTTAATGCTTCAATTAGTTTGAATTATACAGGAAAACTAGGATAAACTTTTTTGTTTGGTAGAATTTAGGTTTTAAAAATCAATAAAAGTGATAACCATATCCATATGTCCATTTCATATTGAATAAATTACTTCTTAGCTATAATAGTGAATTGGATTATAGTCAATAGTTGTATTAATACAGACGATTAGATTGAAAACAAAGTTTAATGATGATGTTTGATTTATGTTTTTAGTGGAAGTAAAATTTCCAAGGAAGCGCTCTTCGAGTGCGTGAACCAAGTCCTCGCCACTTCAACAGAGAAGAAGAGGAAATTCGTGGAGACTGTTGAACTTCAAATCGGTCTCAAGAACTACGATCCCCAGAAGGATAAGCGTTTCAGCGGAACCGTCAAGTATGATACATGCTCATAATTTTTAAATTGACATTCAGTTGTCAAATTTCACCAGGACCTGCACCCAGGGTCTGTAAAACAATTGGGGAGGTGACCCTTCGGGGTTGCCGATATAGCTAGTTGTTGATCATCATTTCACCACTATCGATTATTTCATTAAAGCTATAAATGTAACGTGTATGGTGAGTTTCATGACAATGTTACTTAACCTTTTACCTCTTGAGTCCTAGTTCCATCTCGTCTCCTCTTTTAATCCTGTTACCTAAATTCGTGGACAAAGTAGCGGCAATGCATATTTCTTGTACGATTGTTAGAATAGTTCGTTGAAAAATGTATTTTAACCATCAACTTTTTCATTGCTAGGCTGAAGCACATTCCTCGACCAAAAATGGCAGTTTGTGTGCTCGGTGACCAACAGCATTGTGATGAGGCTACAGCTGCTGGAGTTCCCTGCATGGACGCTGAAGCTCTTAAGAAGTTGAATAAGAACAAGAAGCTCGTGAAGAAACTTGGTATGTGAAGAAAATGTACATTAATTTATCGTGCTCATACATATCATTCTTATTCTAGTGCTAGACATGCAAATTTATCCGTGATGAATACAAATTTTTGCATGTATTATCCAATTGTTTGTGAGGAGAAAACGTAACTGAGATTTATTTGCTATTGTTTCAAAGCTGGGAAACTCCGTTGATTTCGTATAGGAAAACTTATGCATTTTTTTCTAATAATTACAGCTAAGAAATATGATGCTTTCTTGGCTAGCGAGTCTTTGATTAAGCAAATTCCCCGTCTCTTGGGTCCTGGTTTAAACAAAGCTGGTAAATTCCCTGTCCTTCTTACTCATCAAGAATCCATGGTCCTTAAAATTTCTGAAGTCCAAGCTACCATTAAGTTCCAAATGAAGAAGGTAATAAATTCCATGCCCATTTTTTGTAATTACAGTAATGTGACACTTTAAGAAGTACAAAGTAAGAGATGACTAAGTCTAATACATTATTTAATGAGTTTCTGTTTTTATTTTCCAGGTATTGTGCTTGTGTGTGGCTGTCGGGAACGTGGGAATGACCTCCGATGAGTTGGCTCAAAATGTTTTCATGAGCATTAACTTCTTGGTTTCCCTCTTGAAGAAACATTGGCAGAATGTTCGGTCACTTCATATTAAGTCTACTATGGGTTCTCCCCAACGGCTTTATTAAATCTTACACACTTTTATTCATGTTACATCTGACACGTATGAATAAATAAGACGAGTATTTGGAAATTATTGGTTCAATTGGCGCCTTTATTGATGCATACTCCAAAACAAATTTCATGCGTAAAAATTAGAGGAAAAAGAAATTCAATACTATTTTCTGGTTTGAATGGTAGAATACCATTTATTACTCATTTTTTAGTTAGTCTTACAATATTATTTTTAATATTATCGAAAGAAATGTATCGCTATCATTTTCTTCGTCATATTACTTGGTAAGATAACAATAACAGTCCGTTTAGAAATATGATGTAGTGTTTCATTGAAAATAATGAATTATTTAGTGTGCAGTATCTCTACATTTTAACACCTTTCCAACAACACTACGACGTATCCCCACAAATTAAATGTTTTTTTAATACCTTACATGTACTTACACAGATTACATAGTTAAACTATGTATCTTTATCATTTTTATCAGATCAAAATAGAGTAGGTCAATAAAAGCATAAACACTCCGTCTTTTATCATTTTCTCCTTTTGAGTTCAACGAGTAGGAGACACCTTAATTGGTATACATATTATTAGTAACCAAGATACAAAAATATTTAAATATTACAATTGATTACAATTAACTATCATTAAAATAATTATATATATAAGGAGCCGCCAGTCAAATCATACACGCTTTATCTTACTACTTAGTTAGTATATAGTGTTAAAGCACTTTTACTTTGTTTTTTAAATTTTCTCGTATAATATAATGAATAATGACACTTAAAATTTAATAATAATCGACCACATCATTATTTTTGTTTTTACCTTAATGAACTTGATTTAGTTACTAACAATAAGAAAAATAAATCCAAGTTTAATCAGAGTCAGAGCTTATTAACAAACATGGCTCTCAATTATCGTCTGTGAAGAACCAAAATGACCCATATCCAATTTAAGCTAGAATCAAAATGAGCTATGTCATAAAAACAAAATGAGAAACATGCGTAAAATGTTAAATAGGAGTTTTTGAAAAGCGTAAAATGTCCTATTTCCATGTTTTTGAAAAGGTGCAAAATGTTTAATTCCATGTGTTTGAAAAGCGTAAAATGTCCTATTTCCATGTTTTTGAAAAGGTGCAAAATGTTTAATTCCGTGTGTTTGAAAAGTGTAAAGTATTCTTTTTACATATTTTTTAAAAGTGCAAACTGTTCGATTTACAGGTTTTTGAAAAGTACAAAATGTTCTATTTAAATGCTCTCAAGACATATTTGAATATTTTTGTAGATAGTTGATATTGTTTTTAGTTAAAACTGGATATGGGTCATTTTGGTTCTTCACAGACGTTATTATACTTTTATACGGACTAGCTTTTTACAAAATATATTAATTATATATCTATATCAATGTGTATTTCAATCATAGTCATAATTTATTTCCATGTCATTATCCATAGCTGGCACTGCTACAACATCGTCGTCATCGATACGAGATGGATTATGTACAGACTGACTACTCATTCCAGAAGTCTGAGTACCATCCACCCCGTCCGCGTCCCCAGGTTCAGCTTCATTAAGATCCTTACGACAGACGGGGCAGGTGCCGTGTAGTTTAAGCCATGGAATGATACAATTTGGATGATACATATGCTCACAGGATAATATTTTAACCTCTTCCATAAAACAGAAATCGTCCCAACAGACAGAGCACTGTAATTTAGAGTCCACGTGCTTCTGCTCAATTTTAACATTAGGGAGCTGAACCAGTTTGTCAGTGTCTAGGGGGGGTGGCCCAGTTCCCTCCATATTATTCATGAGCTGTGTCACCATTGAGTCTAAGCCATCCCGACCCCAAACGTAGTCACCAAAATTTGCAGCCAAAAAAGGAAAACTATTACCTCCATCCCCATGATATTGTCCTCCACCTAGTCCCGTGACCAGATCACTAATGAAGGAATAGAGCATACTGTCAGTGGAGTTCTCGAGCCGGGGTCTGTAACGTGAGCTTGGTTGCTGGTGGGGATGATGACGGCTCTCAAAGCCGTTCCCGTGCCCCTGCCCATGACCACGTGAATGACGATGTTGACTACTACTTGTTGAACACGGCGGTGGCGGTGGCGGTGGTGTGTAGTGATAGTGATTCTGGCTAGTTGCTTGATGAGGATGCCTCAGTGGTCGAAAATGATATGGGTTACTGTGATGATGATGGTGATGATGGTGATGATGACTTTGACTAGAGGAGGACGGGGATGATGATGATGATGATGATGATGTCGTTGAAGTTATTGGGGGGGATCGGGCTGGAGCTGGCGGTAATCCAGAATAAAAAAATTGTAACAAATCCATTGGAGCTGGACTCCCCCCGTTGTCTTCTTCGCTTAAGTCAACTTGGGATTCCTCAATGAAACCGTCGTCACAGTGTGGACAGGTATAGTCTGGATTGATGCGAGTCATCATCTTCTTACACGTGTGGCAGAAGTAACGAGTCATCTTTTATGATTGCAGTAAAAATTAAACTTTGTCAACAAGTACTAATATATGTAGCGTGTAAGATCCTTGATCGTAATCGTATCCCTCCCACGTCCCTTCTTCACTCTTAATATCACATAAAGCCTGTGCAATCTGAAATCCCCTAAAAAACAACATACATACGAACATTTTAGATTAGAACTTAAAACACGGTTGACGGTATACGGTTTAATCTAGCTGCATTTTAAATTATTATATTAAGATGAATAAGAATATTTACCGTAACCAAACAAGACTACTATGGACCTATGGATGTTCCTTTTCTTCTGTCTGATTTCCTTAATATTTTGCTTTTACATACAACATAATATTTCAATAAATATGAAATATTTCAGCAGCAAGCGAGCAGCCAATAGAAATAATAACAACAACAGTCTTTTGTGCACTTCACCATTTACACTTGGGTGTTTTAAATTTTGTGATTACATCTTTACAGCGTTTGCACGAGTAGACAATAATATGAAATTCAAAATAATGGAATGCTGAACTGAAATAATGGCAAATCGGCAAGACACAAACAAGGATGAAGGAAGGGCAAAAACAAAGAATATATAGGCCACAGACAGGCAACTCAAGATACAAATCTACATGAAGAACTATACTGTATATATGTAATTAATAGATTAAACAACTGCTTCTAAAAACTTCGTTTTTGTATTTCGTATTTTGCAGTTATGTTTTGCTAATATAAAATTTTTATATTGAGGTTGCCGAAAAATGGAGGGCTCATTAAACATTAAATCGATTTCCTAATAATTTTCAATGATTACCTAAACATGGTACATTGACTGTGATTTAATTTGATGCAAATATATTTTAATGGTGAAGTCATAAATAACCAATTAATCTTCTGTCCGACCAGACTAACTAAGTAGTAATGCTGAGTTTCTAGACTCTAATAGGTAATTAGTATTACTAGCAACACACCTGGGCCAAGAAGACCGAGAGCCGAGCTCGAAAACAAGGAGTTGCTTTATAAAGATTTAAAATGTTAACGAGAACCAGAAAATATCGCACCAAATATTATTTACTGTATGTTGCTTTCCCGCACAGCATTCTTATCATTTTACCGGGTGATTCAAAATGTGAAAGTATATTTGTGGTTTTTGGTTCTGGGGACGTCCATCACTGACGTCTCCTCCCTCCACTAGTTTAGCGCACCTTCAATGGCCACAATCCACAATGTCTGTGTATGTAGCGTCAAACTGTTTTCCCCACCTTCCTGTCCTGCGTCTTGACGTTATTGACGAACGCCCCCGTCTCTCCTGTCTCTGTGCCTGCCTCAGCAGAATTATTAGTTTGGCTCACGTACGCTGTGAGCACTGGGCTATACGCGCAGAGCATTTCGCAGAGGCAGACTATGCATTAAAAGACTAACAGATCTCGAGATTTTCAACAGTGAGGGGCTCAAATGTAAACAATAAACAACTTCAAATGAATTCCCGTGGCATGGACTTCTTGTGGCTCTTTAATATTTAAAGT
The DNA here is from genome assembly GCA_034695245.1 of Dicyrtomina saundersi. Lineage (NCBI taxonomy): Eukaryota > Metazoa > Arthropoda > Collembola > Symphypleona > Dicyrtomidae > Dicyrtomina > Dicyrtomina saundersi. The sequence continues at coordinate 8,117 of JAQFZE010001766.1, read as the reverse complement.
TCATCACATAACTTTAGATTAGATCACATTGACGTAAGCTTCCGCTTGTTAATTATCATTAAGTAATGGCGAGTGCTTATAGTGCACTTATTTCGTCGTTAAAATAATGTGTATTCCTGTCAAGTGTCAACTGTAACATTTTCTCCTGTTTTCTCGTTCTCGTTCTCATTCTGAACACAAAATTATTACAGTTTTGACTTGATTCTTAGGAATTACCTCAAGGATTGAAGATTGAATCTCAGCAGAAACCACATTATTTGATTTTGGAATCTTAAATGAGCCACTTGCTGTTGTGACAGCTTATTAATGATTGGTATTCCCTAATACTTTCAAAAGCGGTTTCAATAATACGTGTAAATGGTAAGTCAAGCTTTGAATTTAATGTGAACATGTGGTTTAAAATTGAATTTTGACTGAATAGTAAGTATAGCGGTTGAGCACTAAGGACTAAAATCAGTATTGCTAAATTGCTATTATTTTGTATTTTGAGGCATCCTTGTGTATTTTTGTTTCTGTATTTATTTAAATGTTCAAGTTTAGTTTGTTTATATTTTAATTGTAGAGAGTCATCAGTTGTTAGTCACACCAGTCCAAGTCTCTCAGTGACTGAATCAGAGGGGCATGTCATCGCGTTACTGAGCTGCACTGTCAACTGTAAAGATCCAAAATGTAAGATCTGCTGTATCAAAGATTTTCAAAGAGCCACAAGAAAGATGTCGAAACTGAAGGAAGCTAAGGGAATGAAGGTCAATAAAAGTGTGGATTCTAAAACAAAGCCAAAATCAAGCTTAGCAAGACCTAATAAAAAAAACAAAACCACATCAACAATGGAAAAGGAAAAATCTCGTAATGGTAAACAAAAGCAGGGTAATAATTCGAATGCCCGAGTTCTTCGAAAACGTGATGACAAGTCTGGAGAATCAAAGAAAAAATCTAGTGTCAAAAGTAAAAAAGATAAAATGCTAGCTAATTCATTCCCCGAAACATTAGACTGTGAAGTGTGCGGAAAAACATTTGCTTCTCAAGCCTCTCTTAGTCGACATTCCAGCGGCTGCTCGACTAAGGTAAATTCCAAAGGAACAACGCAAGGTTGTAAAAATGCGGAAGATGTGGCGGAAAAAAGTTTATTCATTAAAAAACCGCGAGGTAGACCACCCAAAATCCCTCGTAAAGAGAACAGCGATCAGAAATCACCAGTGCCAGGCCCGAATTTCCAGGAGCAAAATTCCAGTCAATCATACAAGCAAGACACCGATATGAAAAGTGATTCGAGGAAAAAGAAAAGTAGCACCACCAGTAGTAACAAAAATAATGCTGGAGTTGAAGCTTTGGATAAACCTACTAAGAAATCTTCTAAACTAATAAAACCTTCAACAAATCGTAAGCGAAAGCGGGCTTCTACTAACGATATCTTTTCTGACGATGATGCCTCAGCGGAACCAAGCGTCAGGCCACAAACTTGTACTAAATGTAAAATGACCTATCGGACCGAGAGTGGTTTTAAAAATCATTTGTCTTCATGTACCAAGTTTGTATTCAGCAGCAGCTCCGAACCCGAAGACACGGATCTCGACCGATCTGAGTCCGAATGTGGAGAAGATACTGAAACCACCAAGGAAGTTCATGACTTGAAGACGAACGAAATCAAACGTAGACCGGGGTATGAAGAGGATGTTGTTCTTCCGGAGGATGAAAAATACGACTATTTAAATTTCGAAATAAATAATCTAAATATAAAAATCCCAGAAAATCCAAACGGTATTAATTTTCCTAAACATAACAATAACTCCATCCCTCCGGATTTGTTCGACGATCAATCGAAATCAGCTGAAATCAATGGATATCCCATCACGACGACAAATTCAAGTTCCCAAAGCTCGGAACTCAGACTGAATAGTATTGAAGGCCTTGGTGGTAGGCTACCATCCGTAAATAATACCAATTACTCTATAGACTCAATTATTGTTTCCTCAAAAAGTACAGCCTCATCATCTATCCCTACAGCAGCCACATATAGCAGTAGTAGTGATAATAATAGTCTTAGTAATTCTGAAGGGCATTCGATTTCAGTACAGTCGGGTAGTAGCCCTTTGGTAGCATCCGTGGAACGATTTTTTTCAAATCCAAATTCAAATTCAAAAAGTTCTGGTTCACCTAAAAAGAAAAATTTAGCAAAATCGAAAGTTAATAATAATAATAATGCAAACTCAGTACAAACAGAATCTCAACTTCAGAATCTAAAAAATACAAATTTTCCTTTCGCAGTAATGCCTCAAGTATATAATGAATCGAATTTCTCAGGAGCTGCAGAACAGAAAAGTCCGTCTGAATCTCAAAATCAGGGTATCCATAATATCCACCCTCATGAACAAATAAACTCGTCCAATTCTAAAATATCACCCCCACACAAGGATTATAATCCCGAAGCCTCCTACACTAGGTCTGATATCGACTACTACCAGAACCAGAACCAGAGTAGCAGTAATAGTAAGTTGGATTTAGAATCGCGCTACGAATCATCTCTGTTACCGTTTCCAACTTCGTCGTCGCCGGCCAAAATCTCTAACAACCTCCCGGCGAGCTCACCACTTTTATCAAGTCCAAGTCGGGACAAAGCAAGGGAGGAAACAATTTCTAATAGGGATGATGCGTATGACCAATACAGTCTTTCTTACAATCAAAGCCATCACTATTCCCATCCCCAGCCTCAACACATATCTGAGTCCCTACTTTCTCCCGCTCCCGTTATTTCTCCGTCGTATGGAAGTCCTGGAAGTTTAAGTGGAGGCTACAGTCGCTATGAATCGCCGCATCCCCCCCAATTTCACCAAAATCAACAACGCGAAGGTCCCTCGCAACTAACCAATAAACTTCATCATCCTCACGCCATTATGGCACCTTCCGCTTCAGTATCAACGTCACCATCCTCATCAACTTCTTTCATGAATCTGAACAGTCATCCACCAGCGGAAACTGATACGATAACAATGCAAGACTCAACGGGACAAATTGTCCGAATTCAAGTACCAACTGTACCTTCTGTAGTAGCGCATAGTCAAAGTCAGTATGAGCAACAGTTATTATTACAACAGCAGCAGCAACAACAACAACTTTCATATTCTTCACTGGCAATGCCATTTCAGTCCCAGTCTGGACAGTCACCTTACGCAATGCCTTACTCTAACTCGTCACAGCAATCCACCCACTTAGCCTATTCGGCTGCTCAGCAGCAGTATTTGAACTGGCCAGTCAGTTATCAGCAACAGATAGAAACTCAAAATTTGTCAAACTATTATGTGCAACAAGAATTGCAATACCAACTTCAGCAGCAGCTCCAACAACAACAGCAATTGCAACAACAGCAGCAATTGCAACAACAGCAGCAATTGCAACAACAGCAACAATTGCAACAACAGCAGCAACTGCAACAACAACAGCAACAACAACAAATCGCTCTTCAATTACAACAGCAATTCTTTCCGAATTATAGTAACCCTTATTCTAATAGTCAGCCTCAAGCCTATCAATTCGCACAATCAGATCAAAACTTAGGCTTAGGCTTGTATGGAGGATCACTTCAACAACAGCAGTCGCCCTGGTATAATGGTACTTTGGGTTCCCATGCAATGCATGCACCGCTTCAAAGTATGCCATCATCTCCATCCCAGTCTCTAGGATTCACTCCTTCCACTTATCAGCAACCTACTGTGATTCAAAATTCCTCCTTTGTTGTGGTTCAGCATGGAAATGGAGGACTTGGATTTTCAACGTATCCAGTTTCAGCACCTCCTAATAATTCTACTAAAAAATCAATACTTGCCCCAGTTCCAATAATGCCTGGACCCGCATCGTCACCCACAAAGCCTTTAGCTCATCACCCATTAGGTTCGCCACATCATTATTCTGCTGAGTCCTGTCTGAATATGGCAGGGCAAAAAAGTCCTGGTTCTGGGGCATCTGGTAAACCGGCAGAATCCCAGATGACTTGCCGGACTCCTTCATTGGCTACTCCTTGTTCGTGTGAAATGTGTCTTCAGAGAAATACAAGCGGAACAAATAATAAGTGTCTCAATAGCCAGTCAACAAAAACGGCGCTTGACTATAAATACATGGGAAGAGGAAAAATTCAGCAACAATTTCAGCCTGCTCTCTGGAGCTCAGTGTCTTCGAAGCGACGAAAACTGGCACCCGCCCCAGCCCCAGCCCCAGCTCCAGCAGTTCCCGTCCCCCCTGTAAATACAGATGGTGACCTCAGGGATATGAGCAGTAATCAGAAGAGGACGTACAAGAAAAAAATGTTGCCGCCCACCCCACAATCATCCATAACTCCAGGACCACCAGGACCAGGTGCAGCCAGATTCGAGCCACTAGCCTTCTCAAATTCAGCGTTGACTTCTTCGAATGACAGTTTTAACTATAACGAAAATCGGCCATTGCCATTAGATCCAGCGGGCTTCATAAGTAATATTAATAATGTGGCTGTCGTAAGACCTTTAGAACATCCATTGCAAAAAATATCGGACCAAGTATCCGCTATTGGTTCGAATACAGCTCCAGTCACTCCAGTTCCCATCACTGTTGAGTCAAGTTCACATTTATTGTATGAAAAAACTCAATGTAATCAAAATCATTCTCTGACTGATAAAGTTAATTGTCTTACATCCAACTCTGTAGTGAAAAGTTATAAAGGAAAGCATAATTTGGAATCGAAGCCTGGGAAAAGGCGTAAAAATGGGGACGGTCTTTCAATCAAATCAAATAGTGCTCATCAAGTCAAAGCTGTAGTTCCCAAATCTAAATCTATTAAGGTTACTTTGTCTCGAAAGGAAGGGGACACATCTTACGCCATACAGGATATCATCAAGTCCACGAATAATGGGGAAAATGGGGATACCGGAGTGATGAGAAGCTTGAAGATTAAAGCTAAAATTAAGAATGGTGAGCAAGCAGGTACTGCTACGGACGTCATCGTCGTTCCCATCGTTCACGTGGTCCCGATCCCGGATTCGGAAAGTGGCAGCCGGACCATTGATGAGGAAGAAAGGAATAATAATAACATACATACGGAGTCAATAGAAGCACTAACTTCACATCCAGTCAACGATCTGTTGACGGAGACCAATAAAACCGAAATTGACAAAATGGTAATTTTCAATTTCAACTTGTTTTTGGACTAGTTTATTGTGTAAAACAGTATTAAAATATTGGTAAGTAATGGTAAGCTTATTTCCCTTTTTTATACTGGTGCTAATATTTGTTTCATTTCACGTTTCAGACTCACCGTACTGTGATTGTTTACGAAGTAAAGTCTGGGGATAAAGTATTGTATCGCTCCAGTGACGTTCGCACAATCTGGTCTCATGTTTTTGAACTTGTCCAAGGAACACGAATGAGTCGAAATTTACCACCGCTGTCGTATCCCTCCACGGATATTTCCTTGTCAGGTAAAAAATATGCTTTATATTTTTATTTATCATTGCTTGCGTTGGTAAAACATTAACAATTAATATTATTTTGTATTTTATCATTATTGTGCTATATAAATAAGTATTTAAACATTAAACTGAACTAACCACCAGGGCTCAAGTATGGGAGCAGCAAACCAGAACACACGCCTTCAGGTTTTGGGGACACTATTCACCGTGCCGTTCAGTTTCTTCTGAAGGAGCTCCCAGAACCTGACTCAAAGGTAGCTAATAAGGCAAAACAATGTAAGCGGAAAGCAAATAAGCAAGTGAAGGAGACAGAAGGCTATCTAGAGACAGAATCTTCGCCTTTGGAGTGTATTACTGGATGTGCACGCACGGAAGGGTTCAAACAGAGAAAGCCAGTTGATATGTTTGGTTGGTTGGCATCGAAACACCGAAGTTTGCCCACTATTGAAAGGTAAGTTAAGGCTCAGCATTTCTTCTCTTTCCAATACCTTTCTTAAACATTTTAATTGTGGTGTAGCATACTGCAATTCCGTTGTCATATTATTGCAGTTGCGTGGATACGGGGAAAACAGAGATGTCCCTTGCTAATCCGGGTAATGTGCGAAATAGGAGTCTCAGGGAAAAATCTCCCCGAATGCTTGGCGTATTTTACTCAACAATTCACGGACGAGGACTATTCACACGTAGAGATATTCAGGAAGGTGAAATGGTCATAGAGTATGCTGGCGAGATTATTCGCTCCATATTATGTGACTTCCGTGAAAAGTTTTATGAGTCCAAAGGCTATGGATGCTACATGTTTAAAATTGACGAGTATGAAGTTGTGGATTCTACTATGAGGGGCAATGCTGCCAGATTTATTAACCACTCGTGTGATGTGAGTATATTTAATAAGTTATGTATTTTAACTGCCGTAGATATTTTGGATTTGCAAGTTTTAGAGTAAAGTGTTTATAGACTATTGACATTAAAATTCTGTTTCTGCGTCGATATTATGAGGAATAAGTTGTGTCTAATTTCTATGCGATGTTTTTTGTTTAATTTCCAGCCAAATTGCAAGTCCAAGGTGGTAGACGCCATGGGGCAGAAAAGAATTTTAATTTTCTCTCTAAGAAAAATTATTGGCGGAGAAGAACTTACGTATGACTACAATTTTAAAAAGGAGGGCAAGGATAAGAAAATACTGTGTACCTGTGGAACTTCGCGCTGTCGAAAATTCTTGAACTAACAAAAACATAGTTTTGTACATATAATGTATTATTATGGCCTTATGGTGTTGTATTGCATCATTGTTACTAAATCCTAGCTTGCCGAGGTAAGGGGAATTCCTTGTTTTAATTATGTTACAGGTTTCTCAGGCCTTCAACACGTTTTCAAGGAACAAAAAAAAAGAATAATTTATTAATTTGGAATCTAGTTTGTTGAAGATTGATTTAGATATTGATGTAGTTTATTACTGGAGTCGGAAAAAAGCTTATACGAATCGGGGCTAAAAAATACAATGGACTGTCGGTAATTACATTCCTCATTATTTTAGTAAACACTTCTACACTTCTGTTATCTCTCCTAAGCGTTTCCTTAAAGTTGCAGTAATGGACTTGAAAATTTTGAGAGTATAATGCAGTATCCTTATTATGGGGTACTACATGATCTTAATTTGAAATTACTTGTTACGAAATTAGTATACGAATTCATTCACGAAAAAATCAGGATGCTTTTTCTTGCGAGATAACCTTTATTTAAATGTACGTTATTTTTACTAGTAGAGTTGGCTATTTTCCCATTTTTGAAAGCCTGTAAGATATTTATTTTCCCCATTATGCTCCTTTTTTCTGATTTTTTTAAATGTCCCGTCACTTCCCCTCCTTTCCAAGATGATTTTGAGTTTATAATTCATATAGTATTTTTGCTCGTTATATTTTAATGTAAAACTAATTATAAAAAGATGTACAACTGAGTTTGCTTACAAATTATAACATGCCATTAAATGTTTTGTTATTTTCCCCGAAATGTATTCCCTATGTCCATGCTAAAAATGTAAATTACAATGAACACGGAAAATATTCTCTCATTTCCCTGTTGTAGATATTCCCAATATTCCGGGAACATTACCAAACTCCCATATCCCAGGGAATAATAAACTAGCCAACCCTAGTTACATACTAGTATAGTTAAGAATTTTTTTCACATTAATTTGTGAGTGTTCAATTCAAAACTGCCTGTTGCTGTGGCTCATGTAATATTTTTACGATCACTGCCAACGAATATACATAGCGACTTACTGCTAGGCCATAAAGAAGCTGATAAAGTAAAAGTTATCGTTAATTAAGGCAAACTGTAGTATGACTTATTCTTATAGCTAGAAAGCGTCTTGTCTACATATTTAAACATATAATTGAAGCATATTTATGCTAAATGCTGTGAAAATATCTCGCGGCATAACCCATAAAAATGTCTGCTCCTTGTTTTAAAAAAAATGTATAGGCAATATGCCTTCCACCTTTAACAATGAGCTGTTTAATGCTTAATATGTAAATATATAATTATTTATACATATAAAGCAGGGTACGTACAAATTGATAGTATTTATCGAGATTTATATATAATATATAATATACACTTATATATTACAACTGATCGAGATTCTAGAGTTCTATTTACTTATTATTGTTGTGTTACCGT
>JAQFZE010001765.1:0-16665 GCA_034695245.1 Dicyrtomina saundersi | reverse complement strand
TGTAGACCTGTAGACGGACGGAGACATCGTGCTTAGGGGGCGTCCGTCGATAATGTCTAGACTTAGAGGAAAGAGGGGGAAGCGACCAATGTAAACTTCGCATGATCCTACATTGTGGGAGTGCTAACCTAGAGAAAGGGGGAGGGGTGAAAAATTTGCTTTTTTCCTAAACGCCATTGAAGGACGACTCCTTACTGCTGCTTGGGATTGGGATACGCAATTGATAGTTGATAGCGTTCAGGCTAGACGAGTAGTGGAGTTGTGGAGTTACTAGAAGGGCAAATTACATTGAGGGGAAGATCTGTTGTGATTGTGATGTGGTGCTCCGCAAGGATTAGTTCGATCAGATTCAAAATTGATTGTAATTACATAATTTCATTCATTTGCTTGATTAATTTTAAGTTTTAAGTTTCTTGAAAGTCCAGCGTGTAGCATAATGTACAGATTAGATTAGTCAGCACATGGTTTGATGGCTGGTGTTGGTGTTGGTAGATAGTTCAGTTTCAGTTTCATTCTGTAACTTATATTTGACCTGCTTCCTGTTTTTCTTTCCTCTTTGATTGTCTAAATACCAACACCAACAACCAAATACCATAATGTACAATTAACAAAGGTAGTGTCAGTGTATTTGTCAATGAGTTTATTTATTATTTGTTATTGCATACTCAGTATTTATTTCATTGCACGCCTGGGCAATCTACGAAAAGACAAAAGATACTACTGACATGTGTAGAGTTTTTATGTATGTGATAATTAAATGTGTACAATACTACAAACTGGTTCTGGTTTTTATATTTGTGGTTTAATGGTATAGCTAGTTTGTACTTAGCTGACTTAGCATCATAATTTGTAATGCAATGCTAGGAGTAGATTCCCCTTTTTTTCGTTATAAAAAAATTAATTCTCATAGTTTTAGCAATTTAGCTGAAAAACAAGGATTTCACACAAGTAGTTTGCTAGAGGAGAGGAGGTTGGAGTTGGAGGAGGTTGACTACTGAAGGTTGAAGGTTGGATTTAGAACCAGTCAGCACCATCGATGCATAGTATGTAACCTGGATTGGAATTCGTTGTTCGTAAATAATTTTAGCTGTTAACCATTATTTAACTTTTAACAGTCTTTTGTTTTTATTGTATTGTGTTAATCTTATATTTAATTGTAAACATAAAATTAATTATAATTTCGATCTGATTTGATTTCATTCCAGTGCCAGGACTAGGTGATAGGTTGGTTATTTATTCAATATTTTAACAATGCACTGTTGACTGGCATTTACTGTTATTTAATAATTATTATAGTTTCTGTTTATTGAGACGTTTCATAATAGTTTCCTATTCAATGTTTGTCATTCACTAGTCACTAGAATAGACAAATAGAGTAGGAGTCAGGAGTCAACAGTAATTATTGCAATGTTGAATGTTGTGATCGTACTCGAACTGGATCATAAAAGTCAGACTTCTTTAAAACCATTCCTTATTTTAATTTGGATTATTTAAGTTGACGCCAAATTGTGATATTAGATGGTAATTAATATAACATTTTGTGTTTTTCTGATTTTAGAGGTGAAAGTATCCAGGAATTTTGAATTAAATCGTTCGAAGAATATTGTTTACCTTGTACGACATTAAATGTGTGGAGCATCACTAATTCTCTTCACAATATTCCCAGACCCAAAATGACTTCCTAACTGTACCTTTTAGCTGAATACGCAGCAGGATTGAAACGTTTGACAAGAAAACCATTACGTAAGTCTGTCATTCACCACTAATTATTCAGCATCGGTTATATTATTAGCATACTACCAGTACTGTGTGTTTCATATTTTAGAAGTTAATTTGTATTATTATGTTATATACTTTATTCTTGTAGTTTCAGAAGAACTCGCTAAGCTACTGTTGTACCGGGTACCTTCAACATGCACCGAGCTCTTGGCCGTGTGATCCGGGGAACTTGCCGTAAGTGGAGAGAAAATGATGTCCCATCAATTGCTGGAGAAGAAGTTCGGAAAAATCAAGATAAAGAAAAATTTGTCCCACCACGGCATTCACTCCATGAAGCATTAGGTTTGCAAATTTTCCGCTGTACTAAAAATAATGTTATGTTTTGGGATGAGAAGCAGGGCCGGACGAAGGAATTACTTTTAGGCAGCAATTTGTTTCCATACAAAACTCACTATTTTGATTTTATTGATGGTTTTCTTTGGTAAAGCAAAATGTTGTATTTACATGTTTTTAGAAAAGTGAAAAATGTTCTTTGTACTTGATTCAGAAAAGTGCAAAATGTTCTATTTATATGTTTCGAGAAAAGCGGAAAATGTTTTATTTACATGTTTTTGAAAAGTCATAACATTCTTTTTAAATATTTTTGAAAAGTGCAAAATGTTCCATTTACATGGTTTGAGAAAATTCAAGCATTATCCGGCCCTTATGAGAAGAGTATGGTTTTTATTTGTGTCCATGCTGTGTAACCTACATAATTATTACATGTATTAAAGGCTGCGGGTGCCGGTGCTGCTGACACAATTTGTGAGCTTTTAACTTAAAACTAGTGTATAAACTGCCTCTTTCTCATAAACTAGGATGGACCACTGGTCTGGTGATTACTTACGAAGTTGCTCATCGTCGCCGTACTGGCTTATTCAACAACTGCCCCTTTGTTGGCATTGCTACGACTGCTCTAACTCAGCCTGTCTCCCTGTCCACCGCAAGTCACATTAAACCGTACAAGTCCAGAAAAGCGAGTCAAGATAAATCAGTTGTTCCGAAGCGGACATCAATAGATCGGTCCCCGTTTCTGACGGAATCATGGCTTGATAGTGAAGAGAGTGGAATTAGTACTACTAGTAGTACGGATGGCATCAGCTTCCAAGACAGTTTTTCTTCTACGAACACCTTGAAATCGACAGAGGAAACCAGTAGAGGAAAATCCCACTTACCTGTTAGCCCAAACGCTGAGAAACAAGCCAAGAAAGTTGCTGGAGACACCCTGAGTGTCCTGGGCTGCTTCCAGTACTTACAGGGTAAGAAACCTCTTCTTCACCCGGATCCTGGTGTGAGTGACATTGAGCTGCTCGAAAAGGGAGGGGAGTACGGGAGCAGTCGTGCCCTATTCAACTTGGGAATTATTTACGAACGCCAGGAAGAGAAAGCGATTGCTACCGATTACTATCAACGTGCTGCGGATTTGGGTCACCCCTTGGCCTCGTATAACTTGGGTGTATTTAAAATGAACGAGGGACGAATTACTGAGGCACTCCGTCATCTAAATTACGCAAATGAATGTGGCGTGCCTGAAGCTGGAAAAGCGATCAGAAAGATCTCGAGAATCCCAACCCCAACTCCAGTTCCAGTTGCCCTTATCCTTCAGACGGGAGATTGAAATAGGAGTTAAATTTATTTTCTCGTTATTTGCCCGTATGCATGTAGGGGCTTCACAGTATTGTGTCAATTGTGTGAGCAGTTAAGTGTGATTTTATAGTATAATTTTGAGTATCTATGGTGACCGTATTTTTGTAGATATTACTTTTATTTTCTCTTTTTTGATTGACGTGTGCGTGCTTTTGACTGTTCAGGTTTTTCATTTGTTTGTTCTGGAATCCTAATTACTAATTTGCAATTTAATATTGTGCAACGACGTTCCTTATGAATTTATTTTTTTATTTCATATTCACGAACTGTTTCACTCCTTCCACTTAATTAGTAGACTTTTGAGGCACAATAATTTAATTTAAGTAGTATTGGTTTGGGGCTCTTTGACACTTGGGCTGCAAGGGTTTGAAAAAGTAATGGGAAGTCACCTGAAAATAATAATAATTACTATTACTTGCTTAGTTTTTATTTAGTTTCCCTTTACAGATTCTGTCATTAGTTTAAATTATGGAATTTCATTTTTTGTCTTTTAGTGTGCGCCGGTAATTATACTCTGACTACATATCGTCTGTGAAGAACCAAAATGACCCATATCCAATTTAAGCTAGAATCAAAATGAGCTATGTCATATAAACAGAATGAAAAACATACGTAAAATGTTAATTAGGAGTTTTTGAAAAATGTGCAATGTCCTATTTGCATGTTTTTGAAAAGGTGCAAAAATTTTTAATTCCATGTTTTTGAAAAGGTGCAAAATGTTGTATTTAAATATTTTTGAAAAGGGCAAAATGTTCTATTTAAATGCTGTCAAGACATATTTGAATTTTTTTGTAGACAGTTGATATTGTAGCTAAAAATGGATATGGGTCATTTTGGTTCTTCACAGACGATCTGTGTAATTTCTTATTTTGAATGTATAGTATCATTTCGTAGGAGGATCTCTTCGAGCTAAGTACAGTTTCATTTAAGTAGTGACTCATGTTTCTGTACTAGTTAAGATTGAGCATGCTATACGGCTCCAGGCTCAAGTTGAAACTATTACCATAGTTTTATTGCTCATTAATATTATAGTTTAACGGTTCCGTAGTCAGGATTATGATGTATGCGTGCGGATAATTTAGTTTGTGTAACAATTGAATTTGTATAGCCGGACCCCTCTTATCATTGGATTTGTTAACTTGAGTTTATTAAGTGTAATAATATTATTTGTTTTCAGTTTCGGGCAATAGGCTACGTGTGCTGAACGAGTTATTGTTTTTTCTTTTGTGTTATAATTTTATTAAATTAGATTGATGTTTAAATTGAGAGTTGGGATTATTTGGAAGGATTGTTTCAAATAATCACGCAATGATTCAGTGACGGGAGTTTCAGATTATTAGATCTGTACATTGTATTGGGTATTAGTTTAGCTAGTCTTCTCATGTTCAAAGTTTAAAATTATTAAGTATGGTGAACAACGTTTGTGTACTTAACTAAATGATAATAATAATGTTAAAGACTACATAAATATGACTTATTACCTATAATGTTCGAAGTAGTCCGTAGTCGAGTGCGAGAGTTGGTAGAAATTTTTGTTTTGTTCCATTGTGCGTAAATTCACTTGACGCAGTCAGAAATGAGACAAAGTTGGTTGGATTTGGATTGAAATTAGCAAAGGGCGAGGGGATACAGACAGATACAAAATCAAATACATTTTCGTAGATTTTTGATGGAAGTACTAACTTTATATATAATTAGGTAGGTACATATTGTTAGCACAAGTAATCGACTATACTGTTAAAATTTAATACATATTATTATGCTACACTGTTAACAATCATGATTAAATGTACAAAAAACAAACTGTATTAACGTATTATGTTCATGTATAATATAATAAAATGTTTTTCACACCTCTCAAAAATTTTTACTCCCTATATAACCTACCTAATGCATACCGTCTGTCAAGAACCAAAATGACTCATATCCGTTTTTAGGTAAAGTAAAAACAGTATGAACTATCTACAAAAATATTCAAATATGTCTTGAGAGCATTTAAATAGAACTTTTTGCACTTTTCAAAAATATGTAAATAGAACATTTTACACTTCAAACACATGGAATTAAAACATTTTGCACCTTTTTAAAAACATGGAATTAGAAATTTTGCACCTTTTCGAAAACATGGAATTAGAAGTTTTTGCACCTTTTCAAGAACATGTAAATAGGTCATTTTGCATTGTTGAAAAACATGAAAAAAGAAAATTTTACGCTTTTCAAAAACTCGTAATTAACATTTTACGCATGTTTCTCATTTTGTTTTTATGACATAGCTCATTTTGATTGTAGCTCAAATTGCATATGGGTCATTTTAGTTCTTCAGAGACGATGTATGCTTTAAGAATGAGAAGGCAGTAATTAACATGTGGGAATGAAATCATGCTGTGTGTAACTCCTGACATTTCCAAATGAACAAGAACAGGTCATGAACTGCCAGCAAAATCCGTACCAAATTTAATTTTATTAATTTACATATTCAAAGTATTCTATCTACGATTATTAATTTACAGCAGATGTTCTTAAATACTATACTGTGTATTAGAATTCAATAGAAATTATCGATTTAAAAAACGTAAGAGCTAAATGGGAATTTGTTTGATGCATTACAGTTACAGTGACTTGAATAGCCAATTCATTTGTGGGAACGTGGAATGTGGATAATTTTTTAAAAGAAAAGGAAATTATTCGACATGGTTTTATAATATACAGTATTTATAACTGATTAGGGTTTCTACAGCAAACTAAATATAAGGACAAAATTGAAACACAGTCGACAAGTGAGAACTGAGAACAGGGATATTCTTGAACAAACGTTGTATATGCGGCCATGGATAAGAAGTCAATCATTTGAACAATCGCAATCGTTAAAATAAAATCTAAAAAAAATGCAAAGTGGAAAAAATCATAGCCTAAAGGCGTTAATTGACACTAGAATATAAGAACTATGTGGTTCCACTGGAATATAGCAAATATTTCAGTTCTTGATTGCTGTCCATGAATTACTGCATATTTTGTTCTGTGTTATCGCGCTTAACCACATGAATACGACGGTTCGACAAACAGGCTACATACGATTCATCCCCAAATTTCACTGAAAAACGAAAAAAAAACCATCAGATTTTTAGTAAGCGGGGACGGGGAAGTTAAAGAGGGAGAGAGAGGGAGGAGCGTCCTTGTTGTCAGAACAGATCTCAAACACTTGGCCCCTTACGAATAAAGCAAACTTCAAACTTCTTCACACCAAAAATAAATAAGCTGAACTGACAAAAATCTCAAAAATGACAGCACTAAAGCTCCTAAGCTCCCAACAATTATTGTTTTTTTAAAAGATATTTGAAACACTTGCGCTATGAAAAATATTCAAACTATAAACCGGGTCACCTGTGATCTTATTCCACTTAAAGGTGCGATTAGAGCCGTCCCCACCACTTGACCCATTGGCATGTTGCAGCGCTGGAGTTCCTCTCACTTCGCCTTCATGGGCTTCACCATTCCCGTTAAAACCCGCATTCCCCACTCCACCTGTATTGCTGAAATCCACAGGTAAAGAGTGTGACATCAAGCTTGATATCTGATTGGAAGTTAATTCGTTACTGGATAGTTCCCCCGAAGACTGCAATATGAACAAAATATATGGGAAATGCATTAGTATTAAGTTATTATTATATCAGACTATTTAGCAGATTACATACACAAGAATAGGTCCATCATGGTTTTTTGGGATAACTTAAAATGTTTGCTGCTAAACTAACGCAAGTTGCATGCATAAATGAATACAAAATATGAAAATTAATAATCACTGCACTGCACACTGCACACTGCTAGTATGTTTCGATGCAATTTCAAGTATCCAAACAAATTAGTTTAATTGACTCACGGAAAGTATGGTTCCATCCTCTTGAATCACGATATAACCCCGCTGCCCTGTAACTTTATCCAAATGAACCATCCTTACAAGCTAAAATTCGAAACTTAAACAGGCGAATAATGGGCGTTTAGCTAGGAATTCAATTGTATTTTTTTATACCACTATCAAAAAGTCGCAGTGTCAGAGCCAGAATACCAGAGTCTGAAATAAATGACAGCTGACTGCTGACTGTTCGTTATATTTAATTCTGATCCCAAAACAAAGAGCGATAAGCAAAGTAGGTTAGAGTAATTACAGAGGTTAAATGGAGAACACCCAGGTTAGAAGTTAGAACGTAGAAGTTTGAAGTTGAGTAGAAGTAGAAATTAGAAATAGAAATGCAGTTATTATAGATTATAGCATAGCATAGCCAATAGGCATAGGAATAAGTATAGTTAAAAAGTGAAAAATGCCGCCTCCCTCCAGCGGTTAGCCGTCAATATGGGATCGTCCATAAATGATGTCATGAATGACATGGCGATTCTATGATGAACCCATCAGCTCTATAAATAGAATGACTACTTTTTTAACATTGCATTAAATGAAGAGTTTTTTACGGACCACCCACCTAGATGATGACATCATTTATGGACGATTTCTATGTAGTTTATAGCCTTTTTATGCTGCAGTCAGGACCGGACCGGATAATGTGGCCAGCGCAGGCAGCCCCCACTGCTTGAATTTCCTCAAAACACGTAAATGAAACATTTTGCACTTTTCAAAAATATGTAGAATGAAAATTTTTGATTTTTCAAAAACAATGCAAATACATTTTTTCACATATTTTAAAAACATGCAAATAAAATATTTAACACTTTTCTCAAAACATGTAACTAGAACATTTTTGCACTTTTCTGAATCAAGTGTAAAGGACACTTGAAACTTTTCTAAAAAACTGGTAAATACAACATTTTACTTTACCAAAGAAAACTATCAATAAAATCAAAATATTGGTTTTTGTGCCTGGAAAGAAACTGCTGCCTAAAAGCACTCGCTTCGTCCGGCCCTGGCTGCAGTTTGCGTTCGCATTCTCCGCCCGCATTCGACTCCAAATTAATTCGAGTTTACTTAAGACTTAAGAGTATAGCTAAAAGGATTAGTAAATATTATTTTTATTTTGTACTTACTTGAGTGCAATACAACTAATATGAGATTAATTTTGTTTGACGCAAATGACTCATACAATGTACTTATAGGCAGATAAAATTTGTGTACTATGCTGGAATTTAAGTATACAAATGTATATAAGCATATGCTATTTTTATAAGGTCAATTTTTTGATTTTGCTCTCAAAGATTTCCTGCGGATGTATACTTACACAGTTTATTCAAATTATGCCAAATTAAATATATTGTATAATTATTTTCAAAATAAACCTAATCTAAACGCCTGTATAACGACAGACAAATGTGTGCACTCCAGACTCCAAAGTCCAATAAAATAAATAATATAATGAATATATATGAAATATATTAATAATGATCGTAAGTAATATATACGATTACAGCCTATAATGGACACGATCATTGTGGACGAAGTGCGGATTTAAAATCAAAATATTAAACTGAGTTAGATATTGAAAATGACTGAAGTTGTAGTTTAGTTCGACCCCTGTGAACTTCCAGAAGCTGCTGCACTTTCCTAAAAAAAATTACAAATCTGAGTCGTGATGGACATACAGGAATTTGCTGAGAATACAAAATTTAAGTTACAGCCTATCAAACACAATTATTTAACTATGATGTACCTTCTTCGAATAAGTTCCGATGAACGCGGTATCAAGCTTAGGGTCTCCTTCAACAAGGTTCTGAAATTGAAAAAAAAGATTGAACGGTCCTTGCAAAACAATGTAGAAAAAATATTTTATAAATCAAAGCTACTACTACTAGTACAAGTACAAGAAAGGGATACACTCTATAAAGTTTACTAACTTTGAGTTAGGGGATATAAAGGGTTGGACAGCGTCCTGGAATGCTGCCACATCCAAAGTTCCTTGAACACTCCCGTGCTCACTGAATTTGGCCACACAGGAAAATAGCCTTGTCAGTTCCTCGCATACATTTTCAACCACCTGATTCATGACTGTGAAAACCAACTTTTCCGAGACCGCAGTTACCTGTAGTTATGAAAGAAAGTCGGACAGATAGTTCAAGAAATGATTAAAAAATAACTGACATATCGTCTGTGTGAAGAACCAAAATGACCCATATCCATTTCTAGTTTCAAACAAAATACACTATCTACAGAAAAAATTAAAATAATATGTTCATGAAAGCATTTAAATAGAGCCTTGTGCACTTTTCAAAAAACATGTAAATAGAATATTTTGCAACTTCAAAAAACACTTAAATAGAATATTTTGCAATTTCAAAAAACACTTAAATAGAATATTTTCCACTTTTCAAAAAACATATAAACAGAACATTTTACACTTTCAAAAAGCATGTAAATAGAACATTTTGACCTTTTCAAAACTTTGTAAATAGGACATTTTTACATTTTTAAAAACATGTAAATAGAACAATTTGCTCATTTTAGAAACTCGTGATTAGCATTCCAAGCTTGTATCTTATTTACTGTATTTTTTTGACATAGCTCATTTTAATTCCAGCATAAATTGGAAATGGGTCATTTTGGTTCTTTACAGTCGATAATATATAGAATCAGTTGCTGACAATTTTCTGTACCTCCGCAATAATTTCAATCATCCCTTGCAAGGCTTTTGAAATATAAGGTCTCACTCCTGCTGGTTCCGGACATTTTTCCCAATCAAATCTTCCTCCGTACATAGCTTGTTCAATTTGTCCTACCACAGGTTCATACTTCATTTCCGTATACTTGGCAAAGGTGAGATTCTCAACACCCTAATTAATGCAATACACAAAATTTTAATTTTGTATTTATGCTATATTCAACCGGAGATAACGACTAAATTGTGAATTAAAAAAAAATAGCAATAAAAGTATACAAAACCAATGAAGAATCCATACGTACTCGTATTTTGAAATCATTTTTAATACTCACGTGAATAGCATCAATTGCTTTTTCCACGGCTTCCGTCATGTCAGGAAATCCAAGGCGAATCAATGACCGAATAATTTGTGGATAAATAACTTCCTTAGTATATGAACAGTTATTCAGAATCAACAAAAGGCAAACTGAGTGAGATTTTTCCATGCTCTTCGACCTTTCTTCACTCGAAAATTTTGAGGACTGTCGGTCTATTTCATGATGGTTTTGAGAGATTAGCATTTCTAAAGCCTAAAACCGAGAAAACACAACAAAAAGTTAAAATAACTCCTTCAAATATATAAAAATGCATTATTCGTTGTACTATAAAGTGTGTTTCCGCTTTATTATTTAGTTTAAAGTAAATTGACAAATTAAATAGACAATATCATGCCTATATTACATCAGCAAAGGCAGACAGCGCATTTCCCAAATTATGCACCAGACTTTTGGTAACCTCCTCACTTTTTAACAATTGTTTTTCCCCAATATATTTTTGAAGTAAAGTTTCTTTGATGAGCTTACTAGCATTTAAAACCACGGACTCGTATTTAGACGGCTGGAATTTTCAAAATAAAACATTTATTTTATAGAACTCCCAAAAATTATGAACGTACTATACACGAAGCAATCGAAGCGATAGCTAGACACGGATACATACCAAGGAAGTAATAAAACCGTGATTTCCTTGTGGTTCGCTCCCCCATGTTTCTACTTTAAACAACTCAGATATTTCTCCTGACATTTGCTGGATCATTATATCAAGAGAGTAGCACCTAAAAACAATATTGGATGAAAATTACCAATATCGGATGTTGAACGCCAAGCGCTTATCACTAAAACTATAATCGCCATCAAGTAATTTGGTTTAAAATAAACATAGCTCAAAACGTACCTAATTTGAAAGAGGAGCTGTCGAATAATTTCAATCATTTCCCTAGGAGGGTCAAGACTTAGTAGCTCTGTGAAAGATTCTCTGATATCATTTAAGCAATGCGGTATCCATTCATTCATTGTCTCACTTGGTTGTTCGTTCCACTGGAACTCCTTTGATGGGCTTTGATGCGGAAGCAAGCAGGCAGTGATTAATACAGAATATAAATGAACTACATTCACCACCATTTTCTATAATACATATAAAAAGGTAATAAACATTTAGAAATTAGTAATTTAGCAAAATATCGTCTGTGAAGAACCAAAGTGGCCCATATTCTATTTAAGCTACAATCAAAATTTTTGGCAATACATTTATTTGTCATTTTTGAGAATGTACCTTGAAAATTTGAACTTGAATGATAATAATAAAAAGCCAGCATAATAATAAGAAAAAAATACGAAACATGCGTAAAATGTTAATTAAGAGTTTTTGAAAAGTGTAAAATGTTCCATTTGCAAGTTTTTGAAAAGTGTAAAATGTTCCATTTGCAAGTTTTTGAAAAGTGTAAAATGTTCTATTTACATGTTTTTGAGAAGTGTAACATGTTCCATTTGCAAGTTTTTGAAAAGTGTAAAATGTTCTATAATTTACATGTTTTTGAAAAGTGTAAAATGTTCCATTTGCAAGTTTTTGAAAAGTGTAAAATGTTCTATGTTTTTGAAAAGTGTAAAATGTTCTATTTACAAATTTTTGAAAAGTGCAAAATAATCTATTTCAATGCATTCAAGACACGTTTCAATATTTTTGTAGATAGTGGATTTTGTTTTTAGCTACAAATGGAAATGGGTCATTTTTTTTCTTCACAGACGATATGTTGTTAATAAAAATATCAACGCCAAGGAGTTTATATGCTGAGTTCTGGTTAAACCTTCATATCAGCTTGTTTCCCGAGATCAGGTTTGATAGCTAATTTTGCACCAAAATAATCTTGTCCTAAATGCCACAAATCTGGGAAGTAAGTCGAGAAAACATCACACAGGTTTTCCACAAATAATGCTTGATTAGGCTTAGAAACCTGGTCAAACATACGAAAGTAATACATTAAATCACTTGCAGTGATCAACTGAAATTATATTCAAAGTATCCAGATCCTAATAAAATAATACGAAAGCAAAGTAGAATAAAAATAATTACCGCATCTCCTTGTGGAGCTCTAAACACTTCCTTGGATTTTTCTAGATTTGAAAATTGCTCGAAACAATTCCTCATGGAATTTGTTAAAAATTCGTAGTGGCAGTTGATGGATGACCAGGCTGGGTCATAATCACATTCTAAAGTTACTAGGTAGCCTATAATGACACGCTGCTCTTCA
The DNA here is from genome assembly GCA_034695245.1 of Dicyrtomina saundersi. NCBI lineage: Eukaryota > Metazoa > Arthropoda > Collembola > Symphypleona > Dicyrtomidae > Dicyrtomina > Dicyrtomina saundersi. The sequence continues at coordinate 4,095 of JAQFZE010001765.1, read as the reverse complement.
GCATTTGGTGGCTTTTCCAACAATTTATTTTTCAATGTCTGTCTAAGTTTGACTACTCTTGCTTCTACTTCTTGACGGAATTTCCTGAATACCTATCACACAAAACAACAACGCTAAATAATTTTACTGAAAACATGAAATTTTACAAGTACGAAGGAATATTTAAATTTTTTACATTTATCAGCGTTTAAATGTTAACAACTCACGGGCTTATCAGTTTCAGGCTGATTAAATAAGGTTTTTGATCTAGCATAATCACTAATGGCACTTTCAAATTCTCCTTTCTGAATACTTTTCTCCATTGTGCCCGGAAGACTGAATAGAAATCTGAAACGTTGAAACCCACTAAGCGCATTTCGGGTGACATCAGCTCGATCTTTCCTTGCTAAAACTTCTTGAAACATTTTTCCTGCTTCTCTTTCGCTGACTTAATTGATAAATGACAACGAATTAAAGTATTAATTAAATCACTGTAAATTATTTTTACAGACAAGCAAAATTTTAATTAGATGTGTAGGAGAGAAAGTAAATTTTGCACTATATTCATCCATTTTTCAGTAAATATAAGACTAATTAATTTTTGCCATACTTCCGATTTGATCGTCAATCTGTGCAATAAAACCATTTCCATGTTTTTTGTCATAAACGTCACACTTCTTTCGAAGTTCTAGTAGGGAATCCAATTGATCGATAACAGAGTTCATATTTTCCTGCTCATAAAAAAATTCACATTAAAGTATAATATGTAGCTGTCCGCTCCTCTAATAGCGTAAACATTAGAGAAATTATAAATATACTTGCTTGTCAAAAGCAAAGCAAAACTTACTTTTAAAAATGAGAGCTTTCCTTCAGTCTGCGAACCAACTTTCCTTCCCAAGAAATGTAATCCAGATTTTAAATCCTCGAACCCTGTTGCATGATGAATTTCGAGAAGAAACCATGCAGGGACAAAGTTGTCCGCTTTAAAGTTTCCACTTTTTTCAGGAAACATTTCGAGCAACTCTTCAACCGGGAATTTTTTCCTTGAAAGAAGGTTACACATATTCTTAGAGGAACAGTAGTAACAGTACATAAAAATGGCAGTTTAATTTCATAAATAACTATAAGCATTTCATAACTCCTAACTTCAGAAACGTAATTATGTAATCTAAGCTTTTAACTCACTCGTTCCCCTCGACGGAAATCTGTAGCGGATCTTCTTGCTGGTAAGTAGCCATTGACAATGGTCTGGGTCCAACACTAACTGTTTCATCCACCCATACAGCACTCTCAGTTGTGGGTCCAATGGTGTCTTGAAAACCTACAACGCATGAAGGTAAAAGGCCGACAATTTTTGACTTTTTTACGACATGGAGTAAAGGATAAACATAACTAACACAAGTACCACATATTTCTTTTAAATATTAAAAAATTTGCACATTAAAATTGAATAGACCTATAACCTCTAAATTGAACTGTTGATGAACCAATCCCTCCAGATTTGGTGAGAATCACTATGTCTCCCCTCCCCTTACACAGTAATGTTCGAGCCATAATTTTATTTGGTGAAATCCATTCGGCAGTTAAGAGACAATCAATTTCACATATCTCGAGTCTTATAATGTCTGACTGTGATTTCCCTAATCTCTCACCACGAATCGTTACCCTAGTTCCAGGAGGGCCTTCTTTCGGAGAAATTCCAGTCACCAGCGGAGCCGACATTTTTGCTTCGGACATACTGGAACGTACAGGTAATTATGCAAAATTCAAAGAGCATGTTAGTGAAATTAGAATAAGTAAATAAATCTTTCCTAAGAATGCATGCGAGAAAAATGTATGTGTAGGGGGCAGGGGGAGATCACCTAATTGCCAGTTGTGGATCGTCCTGGCTGGTGTTCTAATTATGGAAACGGTGAACGGGCTGTATATCTGAAACGCGTCGTCGATGAACACACAAATATTTTCAATTGATAAGTTCGAAAAAAACCAATCTACTATCTAGAATTTGGTGGTTAACAAAGCATTCCATCTACTACGAATTTTAGCAGCCGGCCACAATTAAAAATAAAGGCACCCACCAGCAAGCAACAGGCCTCCCCTTGCCATTTCAGTCTCGATTGCCCTATTTGTTTGGATGAAAATATATTTAAATGACAGTGATGGATTAGTACCTACAGGTGCTATACCGTTGACCGTTAAAATCTCCAAAATTTTGGTATCGATGTAATAAGACTCCGTCATACACTGTATGAAGAATATGATAGACGTCAGTAATCCGTCAACAGTATTTACTTATTCGGTGACATATAACAACGACTTTATAACCGGCACGTTACTTTCAACTTTTCTTCTCGCAATATTTAGGATATTATATTTGTAAAATGCTTCCCGTTCGGTAGTTTCTTGTTTCTACAGATGACAGACAATGAGCAAAGAACTTAAAAAATTAACTCGCAACTGACACTGGTGCTCAGTTTTTGTTCGGGCTGAAATGTTGAATAATATGGCTGAAGTTCATCATTTAAAACTTATTATAAAAAAAAATCACTTGTAATTTCTATTGAATGTGATGTCAGATTGCAGGTCACAGTCACACGTTACACAGGTTGGAGGTTGCTGAGCAGTTAACGGATGCAATTGCTGACATCATTTCAATTCACAGTTCACATTTAATAAAGCCAGTTTGACAAGTCAAGCAACAAATACTGCATAAAAGTTTGAAGTTATGGACCATGGCACTGTAACTGTAGTACTTCCGTATTTCACGTTCACTCCCCCAACTGAATAAGGCTGAGTTCAACTGTTAGATACTTAAATTCTTGGCTGAAGCTGAAACTAAACCATGCATTGGAAATTCAAAATTGGAGTTATCACCTTAACGTTGAATGTCAAATGTGTAAAGTTTAATTTCCCCTTTATATTTATAATTTTTCAGAGCTGAGATGAGATTTTATGAGCTTTCAAATGCAGCTTAAAATTGGCGCCTCTGGTTTTCCTCATAGATTCTGATGAGGTCATTTTAATGAGTATGATTCTGCATGAAATTCAATCAGTGTTATACAGTCAGCAGGAAGAAGTAGCCTTCCTTATCTTGATGGGATTGGGAAGTCGTCCATCATGGGGTACATTTTTTTTAACTTCAAAAATATTAGGTATGTGTCATATCGTCTGTGAAGAACCAAAATGACCCATATCCAATTTTAGCTAGAATCAAAATGACCTATGTCATAAAAACAAAATGAGAAACATGCGTAAAATGTTAATTATTACGAGTTTTTGAAAAACATCAACTGTTCTATTTACATGTTTTTGAAAAGTGCAAAATGTTCTATATACGTTCTTGAAAGGTGCAAAATGTTCTATTTTCACATGTTTGAAAAGTACAAAATGTTTTATTTACATGTTTTTGAAAATTGCAAAATGTTTTATTTGCATCGTTTTGAAAAGTTAAAAATGCTCTATTTGCATATTTTTGAAAAGTGCAAAATGTTCTATTTAGATGCTCTCAAGACATATTATTTTACTATATTTTTGTAGATAGTGGATATTGTGTTTAGCTAACAATGGAAGTGGGTCATTTTGTTTCTTCATAGACGATATGTATCTTATCTTCTTGCACACCGGGCGGACCAAAGGACGTACAGTGGAGCAGATTGTATTTTTATATTTCCCTGCTAATCCTTTACTTTAAGCACACACATAACATCGGTGTCTTAAATTAAAAAATACAAGAGATACAGCTTACTGTATAAACAAATTTCGAAAATGTTCAAAATCGGAAAAATGGCTTAAATGTGATATAGCTGCACTGCAAATGCCTTTACACTTAATGGAAAAGTAGTCTCCTAAATGTGATAGGAATAAAAAAACGATTTTTCTCAGCCAGAGTTATTGAAGAATCGGACTGAAAGTACGACGATATGTAGTTAATGTAGTAAGACTATGATAAAGCTATATCAGTGACACATATTTTTAAAGGCGGTAGAATTTTAACGGCAGCTACCTAGTACCTAGCCATTAAGGTGATATCACAATTAGGCAAGTTACTCCTGCATTTTTTTTATTAGACATGTCCTCTTGTTTGTGGGAGTTTTTTGGGCTGGTGACTGATGCCTG
>JAQFZE010001764.1:0-16668 GCA_034695245.1 Dicyrtomina saundersi | reverse complement strand
GACCGGTCGAAATCTTGAGTTAACACAATATTTAATGTTTTAGCGGGAAATTCAAAAATTGGAATTTTGAATTTTTGATTGTATTACAGAAATATAAATAAGATCGATACGATAACTAAAACACATTGTGCGGCCTAATTGCTTCTCTTAATTTAAAACGTAAATTGAAACTAAAATTTGGCGGCAAATTCAAAATGCTTAATTTTGCTGTTAAGGCTGCCATAAAACAAGGGCTTTAGCCCTTGTTTTAATATTAATATTAATACTACCCAGAACTGTGTATTGGGCAAGCCTCTGTTGTATTATTTTTGAAATTTTTCAAAAATATATTTTGTTGTAAAAACTTAAAAACTTATTCACTTTTTAGTTGTACAGAATATTTCCGAGTTTTAAGTTTTCGAGTCTATTTCCGAGATTAAGTTTTAAAATATTCAAAACTAGATTGTACGACTAATTTGTGTTTATTTAAAAAGCGCATTATGTCATTAAAAAACTGAATGCATAATTACCCAATTTTATTATAAATGACTTATTAACGTGCATTTTTTTGTTTTAATATACAGGGAATGGATTTCTCGAAATCATTTAGAACCTCTTGGTCAAGATCCTAAGGCAGACAAAGGTCATTTGATGACACGGAAATCTGACAAAAGATCTTTAGGTGCTCTACGGAAAGCATATGAGAAGGCACTTCTGCATCGGAATCGAGTCAATGGAGCCATTCATGGATTTCCTAACATTAATTAAAATGTAATCTTCCTAACTTTGTTTTGTTACTTAATTTTAAATTAATTATTATAGGGCATATTATACGCTATATTATAAAATTACCTAGTGTACTTTTGTATTTGTGTAATTCGTTCTTGTCCCAACCCGTTATTTTTTATGTAATTATAATAGTTACATATAATATGTACTTCATTTTTTCATACAATTAAGAAACCTTCCAGGATTTTATATTTTCTGTACATTGTGTAATTAATTTTAATTATTGATAATTTGAAATTTAATTTATTTTTTTCGTTTGTTTCTACATTTTAAATTGACGTGATTTTATTGATTTGTGGACTACCGAATTTAATAGTTTTTAAAGTGAAAGTAAATATATATTCATAAATTATTGTAAAAGTTGTACATATCTACCTTTCTCCTCTCTTGTATGTACTGCCCAATGTTCTCATTAGAATTTGTATAACAACATCAAGTAAATATTTACGTGCAACGCAACAGGCTCAGTCAGCGTTACTTGAAAAATTCAATGAATATTTCATTATTTTTCTTTGTTGTATAATTAGATGTAAATTATATAACTTACTGAAATGATGGCAATAGAAATAATTAATTTTGATTTTCAGCCACGAGCGATGGGAATAGAAACTTACATGTTAGTGGCACTGGAGTTTTAACTGAATTTAATTTATTAATCAATATCCTCAAAGCCTTTTTTTAAATCTTGACTCACTAATTAATTCATCCTGTTCCTGTACATCCCGGCACTATTCACTTACGGGCATAAGATTATGTAGATTTTGATTTTTTACTTTAATTTGGTAAGAGTAACAAGCTGAAGACGTACGTAAAAGTTTTAAACTATTTTCAGAAGTAATTATGTGTTAGTACTATCTTTCTTGACCGTACCCCAACTAATAAGTGAAAGGTAACGTGTGCCATATTTTTTGATAGTTTCATGCTAAATCATTTAGATATGCATGAGACAATGTGACCCATGTCAGTTTTGACTCCGTTGTATAATTTTTGAACACGTCAGTTTCCTAACTGTAAAAACTAAAAGAGTGTCTTAATTATTTACACTTATTGCAGCTTGCTTCCTATTTTGTTATCAAAAAAAGTACTTAATTGCAACTCACGATCAGGATCAGTGTATGCTAACTATTAACTTTAAATTCCAGAAATTAATTTGCCACTACCCCATTGTTACAGTTTCGAAAGCCTAAGTAATAGATATAACAAACGGTTGTATCCATATTATAGGCTGGGACTGGGACTAATCCATTGGGGTATTGAGATGAAACATAATACGGTTTTAGTATAAACAAAAATGAAACAAAAAGACACCGTATAAAACTTATTGTCCGTGGTAGAGGCATCGATTTGTATCTTTCTTCAGTGAAAATGTGACTGTCTTCTACACACGACGATGACAAAACTTTAAATCATCAAATTAAGTCAAACATTTTGAAAAGTTTAGCAACTGTGCTATTGCGTTTTGTTGGGAGTAACCTCAAAATTAAATATTTGTCAAAGATTTTATAATTTTTGTACCTATTTTTTGAATTCGAGTTTGTTGAGAGCAGTAACTAAAGAATGATACGTGTTAGCACATGAATGAATTCCATATTCAGTCAATTCATTGATAGCTATAAGGAAAGCGGTAGTTGGGTTGTTGTTATGCATAAGCTATATAGATAGTAATTAGCTATTGACTATTTTTGAAATTTAAAGGAGGGCCAACAGAACAGAGATATTATTCCCTTCGTTTAAAATTTAAAAATTGGCGCTCCGTAAAAATTGGACAAGTAAACAGAAATATCTGGTACATTTAAAAAGAATATTTACTTTCTGCATAGATGCATTTTAAACAAAATTTTGGCTTGCGTAATCTAGAAAATGAAATGGGCCAATCCCTGTAGACAGTAAACAAATATTTTCGGTAATTTATTTTAATTTCATTAACTTTGTGTTTTTATAACGTACATAACTTTTGTGATTCTCTTAATGAAAGTCCAGAACGTGCTAGTTATACTGCTTGATGGGAGACTTACACTTACGAATTTCTAATAGATATATTGCAGTATTTTAATTTAATATAAAAATCCAATATTTTCAAACATATGCAGCGTACTAATTGTAAGTTGCGTATAATTGTAAAAGGATGCTGAACTTTTTGACAGATTTCTACTATGTACGACCTGCTGGTTTTAAGTTTTGCTCATTATTATCCGGATAATTGAGAGGTGCATTTTGTGATTGTTAGGCAACGCAACTATGTACTTTTACATACATGCATGCATAGAACAAGTGCCCATACAAGTATTGGTATTTTGAAGTGCGACTGTTTTGCCCGTGAAGTCAAGAAGTATGTAATATTGGTTTTTATTTATTTATCTGTAGGTTAGTTAATCCATTATCCATTAGATCATTTTTATATCCTAGTTATCAGTATAATTTTAAAACGCAATGTTTCATTTTCTGAAAAATGCACCGAAATTAAAAACAGCTTAGTTTTTTTCACGTTGCTGGCGGTACTAATTTGACACGTATAAAATTAGACATGATACGATATCCTGAGCTAACACCCATTCGAAACGAGTATGCAATTACCTAGTAAGCAAGATTTAATATATGTTAGGAGTGCTAGGACATCAAAACCATTAAGATCTTTAGCTATTTAATTTTAGTCCGCAAGTCCTGGCTGTACATTTACAGTAGTAGCAATGGAATTTTAGTAACGTAGGTACTTGTTATGATGGTAGTGATGGTACACGTAATGGTAATGTACATATTATATATTTGTGTGTAAGATAGTGCGGTATGTAAAAGTGGGCACTATGAAGTATGGACCCATGCCTGGAAGCACTATATTTGTTAATGGCAAGGTAGATAGTTAATAAAATATTGTAATTAAGATACAACATATTATTAGTGTATTAAAATAAGAAACTACAAATACGTCATGCTACATTGTATCGTACTTGTTGATATAATATATAATTGGCTACAAAGCTGAAAGCTATATATATATTATATAAAGAATTAATAATTGTAATCTAAATTATGCAGTTAAGTAATATAGATACTTGCCCTATGTTTACATATTACTATAGCTTGTGGTAATGCTAAACGAGCGAAGCATGTGGAGAGAGAGAGAGAAGTGTAGACAATTATTGCAATTTGTTATATACAAAAATATAAAATTATAAATGGATGTCTATAAATATAGCGGTTGAGTTAATATTAATATTGTATACATAATTATATTCAATGTTGATTTCGTTGAATGAGGAGGAACAAATTTTGTAAATTATTGTATAAATATAAATACATTAAACACATATTATAATATTATAATGCAAACTACACTGCAGTGTAATTGTATAAATGAAAGCAATGGATTTTATTATATCAAAAAATATAAGTATATGTTACAATTATATTATATACTGTATTAACTGTATTAAATACTTGGTAAAGTTAATAAAATGTCGCCCGTGTTCGAATGTTTTTGTCATACCGTATAGTTTTATATATGACTGCTTTGCTTCTTTACTTTTAATAATTATTGGGTTACAAAAACAAGGGCTTTCTTGAGGTATAGGAGATCATGTTTGTTTTAGGATTTTACAAAATATATTTAGAAAATTGACCAGCAGATTTAACTAATTTGTTTTTACTACTTCCATTCACAATACCTGAATTTGACTCTGGCCTGGCTTGGCACTTACAAGTACAAGGGAATGGTTTCACATGTTACCCGCCAAATTCAAAACCTGCCACTCACAAAAATCAGGCTAGTGGCTAGTTTTAAATAGCAAAGATCCAAAAGTAATTCGACCGCATTTTGCGTTTTTCGGTCACAGTTGACAGTGGCCCGCCAAAGTTAGAAAAAATTCAAATTTTGAATTTTTGGCACCCTGTAGCTTCTACATTTCTCATCCGATTTTGACGAAATTTGGTTTTTTCTGATCCTTAGACCGTTTTCTAAAAAGGTATTACAGGATTTTTCAAAATTCTAAAATTTTCATTTTTTTGAAGTAAATTATTTTTTTACTACTTCCATATTCACTACACCACTCATTGTGACTCTCTGACTGTGGACCTGTTGTCATAGTCATAGGCAAAACTAAATATCAACAATGACCAACAAGATTAAAATTCTGGCTTCATTAAAACGAAAACAAAAACCAACAAGGTAGAGATTATTACTATCACCCTGACAGGTGGTGAAGCCTTCTGCTAGCAACGTAAACAGTTATAACTTTCACCCCCACCTCAGCGTAACATGTTATCATCCTCAACCTCAACTCTGAAGTTTCTTTTTGAAAAAGAAAATTTGCGTTTTCCGTATGATTCTAATCGTTTCATCGAAATAAGGCGGTGGGTTAAAGCTTCATAATCATTTTCATTTTACCGGGAAAGTTAGTTTTCATTTTCATCTTGAAACGCCAGAGTTGGGGATGCACACGTTAAGCTGAGGTATGGATGAAAGTATCAACTGTTTGCGTTGCAAACAGCGGGCTTTACTTGTTGGTTAGAAAGCCGATATAGAGTAAAGAAAGACCGTGACATCCTCCTGCCCCCGCGTTGGCTCCTAATTCTGCCTTATGTACTTAACTGTGAAGAAAACAATTTTAGTAGCAAGGCAAGGCAATTCCACATAATATCAGAAATGTTGCAATACTTAATATGAATAATAATGACTATACCCAAATGCTTCCAACGATTTCACAACACTTTAAAATCAGCAGTAATTAGTTTGAGACTGAGAAGATCAGAACTTGCGAAGGCTACTACTTATTTCACAAAATTGTATTTAATTATTTCTAGAGCGACACTGGAGCTAGTTTGTCCTTATCTTTGTGCTTTAGTGTGTATAGTACGGCGAACGAAAGTAATTAAGTTAGTTCGAAAACTATAAATTACGAAGCTGGCGTTACGCGTCAAATTTGTCCACCGTGGATCCAAAGGAGATGCTGAGCTTATTGTTAGAGTAATTTGGTTTGACCACTGAAAAACAATTGGTAATAAGGCTGTCGTAAAATATTCCTTACCGTACCGGCATTCATTACATTACAGTACCAGGGTATAACTTTGACCTCGAAATTGGTTACTGTGCTGGGGCATTCCATTCGGAACCAAGTAATCAATGTAACAAGGCCAACAACACTGGGGCACTAATTACTGAACGGTGCATCGCTTGCCGCGTCGATGCATGAGTTATCAAAATTAAATACGAAACACTAATTAAAATGCATAGAAATTAATTTTAAATTGTGGTACCCGCGTACCTATTTTAAATTTATTTCTGTTTACTATAACCCCGTTATACCTCTCCACCTTGAAATTCCAACGTTATTAAATGTTGTAGTCGCTCGAGCAATTTAAAATTAAGGCGGAACAAACGGGATTCGGTACGAGAGTGCCTGGACGAGTATGTTCGGTAAGAGTGCAAGAGTGTACGAGTGGGCTAGGTCTAGGTACGAGTTGTGCCTCCGTTGCGAAGGCGTTTCGTACGAGTGGTGCTGGTACTTGGTCTTATCACTTGTAGAATATATGTTAGTGTTTTATGTCACACGTTGCACCCGAAAAACTCGTCCCTTTACTTCTTGTTCTCTCGCCTGTCGCACCCTTCTGCATCTAGCACCCGTCATATTTGCACCCATTATGCAAGTTTACAATGAATGTGAAAATTGTCTAACATTCCTAGCAGAAACCTTCTACTGCAAATCTCAATAAAAGGTGTACTAGTTGGCATTTATATTGTATATATTTTGTATGTGATACATTTTTTTTCATTTATTTTTATCGATCCAATAACATTTTTACAATAAATGGCCAACGGTTAACACCTGCACAGGCTTTTCACGTAAGTAAACGATTCGTATCAAGTCCAAGTTGCGAATATAACGGGTGCGAACTGCGCTGGGTGTGACAAGCGAAGGTATAAGATGAAGCAGGTTGTGAATAGCAGTACGAGTTCCTCTGGTTCGAGTTAGGAGTGTGCGTCCCCACGCCTCTTCATCGGTGAAGCGGTCACCGAACGAACATGTAAGTACCGGCTTGTTTGCCGCTGACTTTTAAATACTACATTTTACACTTTTCAAAAACAAGTGGATAAAACATTTTATACTTTTCAAAAACATGTGAATAGAGCATTTTACACTTTTAAGAAACATGTAGATAGAACGTTTTACACTTTTCAAAAACATCTAGATACTGACAAATTCACTTAAAAGGGATTCTGTTAAACGGGAAAACCACCTAAACGGGACAGATTTGAAGTGTTTGGTTGGCCAGCCTATGATTCAATGTTAAAATTATCCGGTTATAAGGGAACCGCTAAAAGGGATTGTCCGGTTAAAAGGGACTTTTTTTTAACCGTTTTTGTTTTTTTTGTCACTTTAAAGGGATTTTTGAAGGAAAATAGAAGTAATAAAAACAATAATAATACAGAGCCGGACGAGTGGGGCACTACTGTTCTTGACAACTAAACTGCACTCATCTTATCTGAATAACATTTACATTATCTAAGGTCGTCGTATTTTTAGATTATAAAGCTTTCTTGGCTGTCAGTTGTTAGTTGTACTTTTGAATTTCACTCTAACCTGCACTTCTTCCAGCTCTACTGAGTTCGCTAGGCATAATGTTGAAGCGGAAAAGAAACTCGTTAAGTTCGGAACAAAAATGTGAAATCGTGCAAAAGTTAATGATTTAGTAAAGGATTTTGAAACAGCTTCCTAAACTATGTAAGCATTACAAACCTGAGCAAATATTCAACGCAGATGAGACTGAATTATTTTTTCGAGCATAAGTTAACAAAACCATGGCCTGTAAATGACCATATAAATAACTTACTCTTTTACAAAGAATAAAATCTGTATTTTTTTAAAAAATAACCGCTTAAAAGGGAAATCCCTTAAATGGTTAAAAGGGAATTCGGTTATAAGGGACAGATTTGGTCGGTCCCGCGGAATCCCTTTTAAGTGAATTTGTCAGTACAACATTTTACACTTTTCAAAAACATCTAGATACACCATTTAACACTTTTCAAAAACATGTAAAACGAACATCTTACACTTTTGAGGAACATATAGATACAACATTTTATACTTTTCAAAAACATGTGGATAGAGCATTTTACACTTTTAAGAAACATGTAGAGATAGAACGTTTTACACTTTTCAAAAACATCTAGATACAACATTTTACACTTTTCAAAAACATGTAAAACGAACATCTTACACTTTTGAGGAACATATAGATAGAACATTTTACACTTTTCAAAAACATGTAGATAGAACATTTTTACTGTTCAAAAACATCTAGATACAACATTTTACACTTTTCAAAAACATTTAAATAGAACATTTTACACTTTTAAAAAACATTTAAATAGAACATTTTACACTTTTGAAACATGTAAATAGAACATTTTACACTTTTCAAAAACATGAAAGTAGAACATTTTACACTTTTAGAACATGTAAATAGAACATTAAATGTAGGAATAAATTTGGTTGTGCTATAATAGAGTCAGCTATTTATGCCGACGGCGAAATAGCGTCGGTTTAGCTGTCGGTTATTCACCGGATCGGTGGATTGCATAAAACTTAATTATCAGGTCGGTAACCGTGGAGAGGCGTGTGCGTCCCTGAAGGGGGTAACTTATGCACGAACAGTCTGTAGTAGTCCGAGTCCGCCACAATAGAACTAGAAAGAAGAAGCGAAAAACTATCAAATAATTTTTTTATTTTGGTTCACAAACAAAAATGGAAGTAGCAATAACCTTGTCAGGACTTTATTTCATGTAGGTTGAATGTCTTCCTTACAGGTTTTGATTTTTTTCTAAGCTAGTTTTGAAGTACCTACTTAAGTTTACCGACGACTAGAAAATTTAACTTGTCATTGTAATGTCTGTGCTGGCGGGATCCTTATTACTCTGGATTTTTCCGTTGAGATTTTTGACCTTTACTAGATTCCTATGAGGATATTTTCTAATTTCTTACGAATAGTGTCCTCAGCGTTCTTTTAAATCTCCTCAGGGTCAGATTCTCTTTCGGGAGGATATTCATCAGATCTCTAGGCCGACCGGTCTCAGGCTGGCGAGCTCCTATATATTAAATTAAAGATTATTGATTAGAAAATCTAGCCATAAGAACTGGTAGTGTCTTCAAAACAATTCTTTATATATACTATGCTAAGCTGAAAGTCTAACAGCCTCTTATTTCATAAACTGCAAGAGTGTGGTGTACAATTCAAAAACAAATTTGGAGACGATTGTTAGGAAAATTTAGCATATTTTTAAAAAGCGTTTAAAAATACTAAGATCATTACGACCGTCCAACGTGACTAAAAACAGAAGCGCATCTTAGCCTAAAAATGAACCCGTAATCTCAACGAATTTCCAAACAAGTTGTGCAGCTGCTATTATTAGCCAATTCCCTTTTACGATTGCAGGACGATTAGTCAGATGTAAGTTTGTCGGGGTCATTTGGCGCTAAATTGGTCGATTCGTCGACAGGAGGTAATTTATTATCCTCCAAAGGCGGAACTGTGTTGATCGTAGTCCAATTATGCCAATTAAATTAAATAAAACCAGAATAAATACAACAGTTGTACATAGCAAACGGGTTGCTTCGTAGTTTTGGACTTTAATAGTCAGGCATGATATATAGGGGTACTTAGGATTGACATTCATATACACGGTTCACAAATAGGGGATTTCAGTGCTGTGTGAAACGCACGTCTGAGTGACGTTGATCCTTAGCTACTACTTCCCTGGCCATGTGCTCACTATCTCACCCATTCCGACCTTGTAAAACTACCTCTCTCTTCCTTCCACAGGGTGGACGTGAGCTCGTCATCAGTATAGCCTTCCATAGAAGTTAGATAGCCGAGGAGTGATGAGGACATACTGTGCTTCCTTTGACGTCGTGGTGACCAATCTGCTTTGTGCCTCTAGGCCTTTAATAAGTAATAATTAACTTCAGTGCTAAAGTTATAGCGTCTCACACCCGGTGGCAGTTTCAAGCCACGAGCAATAGTTATATATGTCTCAAATGAGAACACCTAGCAAGCAAACCATCGCGAAGACTCTTTCTTCTAATAGTGTCTCTAGAGCTGCTTACAAAAGTAATTGTAGTGTGCATGGGCTTTGGCCTAAAAGTACAGTACTGCTAGCTATACATTTATACATACATACATACGTACATACATACATACATACATACCTAATGTCCGGGTAGAGTAGAATTAAGGTGCACAACAGTATAAAATACAACAGTGGCAATATTTATTCAGGACAACAATACTGACAATGCCACCCACTCCGTAGTAAAACATAAAGTATGAAATTGGAAATACTTCCGATTTAAACCACCACCATGGCACGGTAGTCGGTATTGTTTATAATATTATTTATAATAATAAGGGAATCTAGTGAAGAATACGTAGTGAGCCATGGGAACGCGACAATACATGTATACATACATAAATACGCAACAAAGCATTAAGTACACTCTTGTGTCGTAATTTCGGAATATGGTCACTCTGCCGACACAATGATGTTTAAGTAAAATGAAACCGACGAATCGTCTAATTTTGAGTTGAATGGTCCACACCAATTTCCTTTTGACTCAACATAACCCGATCAACTTACATCCGACTAATCGTCCTGCCACCCTTTTTACACAAATTATTTACCCCTAGGTCTATATACATTTGCAGCGAATGACCAGTAATAAATTAAAATTCTAGATTTTGCGGGAAGTTAAAATTTGCTGATTTTCAAAAATTTTCAACATTGTTTTTACGTCTACCACGTGAAACAGTACTAAGGGTAGTGTGACTGCGTCAAAATCTTCCCTAAGCTCAGCATCTCCCCATGATTAATTAAAAGTAGACTCTTTTATATATTGTGATCATAAGGAGAAATCCGAACAGCTGCTTTTTGCAGAAGCTGCAAAAGGAGACATTTGTGGTGTACAATTTAAAAGCAATTTTAAAGGGCTGATTTTTACGAAAGTGCATCATATTATTAAAAATAAAGTATATAAAAAAATATTATCGCTGCCGTTTAGCGCTACTCACAACAGAGGTGTCTTTGTCTAAGAATCAACTACTATCTAAAACAAATTACCTTTCGTTTATAATCTAAATAAGTTGAGCTGTTGTTTACTTTTTAGTCTCATAGGGCTCATGTTAGTTAAATCTGTTTAAATCTATAAACATTGCAATTCTCTAAATCTTTTTTAAAAAGTTTTTATAAGCAAGCATACATTCCTCTCAACCCGACTTAAGCATACATTCGCACGTATTAATAATGTACTTTAAATGAGTTTGTTTTACTCTCTTTCATCCTCTTCTTCTCTTCTGGCTTCAACGTAGAAGCAACAGACTTGTGTAAAAAAATGGAGTCATCTGTCCGACCATACTTGCTCAGATCTGTAATGGTTTTGTAGAGGACGTAGC
Source organism: Dicyrtomina saundersi (assembly GCA_034695245.1). Taxonomy (NCBI): domain Eukaryota; kingdom Metazoa; phylum Arthropoda; class Collembola; order Symphypleona; family Dicyrtomidae; genus Dicyrtomina; species Dicyrtomina saundersi. The sequence goes on along the minus strand of JAQFZE010001764.1, from coordinate 5,460 downwards.
CCTTGCTTTCCATAAATTTTTGTAAAACCTCCCTTCCTTCTTTGATAGCAAAGTGTTCGACAGTAATAACCTGTCAAATAGTTCCAAAAATATACATACGTATAGAAACCCGAGAGCGTTAAAATAAAATATAACTAGTTAGAAACATAACCACAACGAGCTCAAAGTTTAGAAGTTTTAGGTGCACCACAAAGCAGTAACACAATTACAGCAATTCATTATGACATTTTATCCATACACTTTCTATGCACACACCGGATTTCAAAACTTCTGCTCGTATGTAAACTGACCTTAAACATAACCTTGTCAAATGGAACTGTTCGGAGGATATTTAGTTCACTTCCTTCAACGTCCAAACTGAAGAAATCGACTGTAGTCCGGTTAATAGCTAGTAAAATGGTGTAAAGAGGAATGCACTGAACCATGACTGCGTGGCTGTTTGGTTTGTAGTAACGCTTTTTTATTTTCAATATTCCAGCCATCGATGGATAACTTCGATAAAGAAGCATCTAGATTTGTTTTAAATGCTGAAAATCATTTTGCAAATAAATGCTGCAGACCATATGCCTAACATATTTACAAAATAGTCGAAAAAAAAACCAAAACAGTATAAAAGTAGTAAACTATGGGATAAAACCGTTTCAAAATTACTCACTCACTTTGCTTGGATATATTAAATTAGAGATGCAAAAGTTGCCACTCCACGCGTTTCGATGCTTAGCCTGGAGTTGAGCAAAGTCCGATGGGTTCGGTTCAATGAGTAGTCCTTTCCATCCCAAAGTTCGCTCAATCCAAAGAGTGTTCGATGCAAGTTCTCCATTATAGCCTCCACACTCCACATAGAATCCATTTCCTCCCTTTACAACATAGAATTACAATTTATAACTTTCATGCCCAATTTTAAAGCAGTCAAGCAATTGAATTCATTTCAATCTCACGTCGCAAAGTAAACAACGTAAATATTGTTTTTTTTAATAGTGAAAAGTGAAAAGAATGAAGTCAATTTGTTCGTACCAAGCGTTTTAAAATGTGAGCGACAGCTTGAGTTTGTCCGACTGAAGGATTAAATTCCGAGGACACATATTCCATTTTGTTTAATTTGTATGGCAGTAGGGATGGTGGTAAGAGTAGGTTTCTATAGTAGGTTGTAATTAAGTATTTGATCTGGATTATGTGTTGTCTTAAGTAGGGGAATATTACTTACTTGACGGCATCTACTAAGACGGGATCATCCATTGGGATACTTGTATCATTATTAAACTGGTCGAAAGGACTAATTTCACTAATTTGGTTGCTAAGAGATGAGCTACTACTTTTTTGATTCCGTATTTTCAGAAATTCAGTAACTAACTTTTGATCATAGAAGAGGCCAAGAAGGAATGGTTCCACCAGATCCAAATGAAAGGTGGAATAAATTATAAAATACAATAAAATAAAAATCCCAACTATCCAAGCTACGGGTTTTGTTGGCTTTATCAGGCAGGATGACTTCATCTAGCTAAAATTGAAATGGCCGTATTGCTGCAATTCAGAAATCACAAACCATGGCGTTAGTACATATTCTGTTGAGATACGTGTTTATTTATTTATTCAGTCGATTTGGCCTTTGTCCACAGAACCTTAATTAGGTAGTTTATGATTTACAATATATTGTATTCATTGAAGTTATATATATGAATATTCTTTTACGGTAAGACAATAATAAAAAATAAGATAAATAAATAAATGCGTTAACAAATTGAATCGTAATTTGTTTAACAACTAAACGTAGGTGATAATTTATTTAACTAAAAAAAAAGAGCTGTACTGACAAGAGAGTGTCTTAACATGGGCCTAGTTTGCCCAAACTTTAACTTGCATGTTTACAAACTTGCATGAAAATGGCTGATATTGAATCGTGGCTATATGTATGCATAATTAAATTATTTACTGTGTAGTTCTTACTTAGTCATATGTATAAAATGTGTCCGAAAATCATTGTAATTTCGTTGTGTGATTATGACCATAAAGCAATTAATTACTACTACCAAAACATTTCTGAGCACAATGCATTTTTTCACACGACTCGTCATAATAATTAATTGACAGTGGGGTTGGAACAAAACTTTGTCCAGAGGGGCAAGATTCATATGCCACAAAATCCGGCGCCTCTCACCGGAGTTCTCGACCGTGGGCCCGAAGTAGATGCTGAGCTATCAAGGAATATTGGCAAAAAAAATGACAGAACTTTGTCCTAGCAACCATGTTACATATTATGCTAAAAGCAGTTTAGACATTAGTCAAAACAGGAAGGGTTACTCCTAAATTAGCATTTTGTTATAATTTACTTCAGGAAAGTTAATATCTCAACTTCATGCCTAATGTTTAGTGGACGTGTGACAAAAAGGTTGATGACGACAAATTCAACAGAATTTGTCAAACCAAAATTTCTTTTCGATCAGCCCTCAGCAAGAATTTTTAAGAGGGTGCAGTTAGCAGGAATATTTGTCTTTCAAGAGACATTCGTGACCCTGTGGACCTTTGCGCATAGATTTTACAGAAATTGAAATTTTATGAAAACATGCAGTATTTGCAAGTATTTGAGCACGACTACATATTTGGCAATCTGATTTTTTGTAAGTACAATGTACTTACAACTTGTACTTGTATTGAATTGATACATATGTAGATACCTGGGAATCAAACAAAACATTGAGAAGAAACACTAAAGCTACATTATATAAACGGCATTTCATGTAACTCCAGGATTTAAAAAAACATTTTTAAAAAACCGGCTACTTTCAAATAGTACGATTCAAAATAAGTTGAGAGCATTTTGCGTTGTTTGGTCACTGTCGCCCGCCAAAGTTTAAAAAAATTTGAAACTTTTTCGTTCTAAAACTTCTACAGCTTCCATCCCATTTTGATGAAGTTCTATTTTTAGATGCTGAGCTTAAGCATCGATTGAAATGGTCATGTCCGTCTGTCCGCCTGTTAGCCGTACACTACAGGTCACAGTATTTAACCGATTTTCTTCAAACAACCTTTAAGTCACCACAAATGCGAGCAGGCAGGTCTTTATTGTGTTTTTACTTTGCTCAGACCGGCCATTTCTTCACAATTAACAGTTGAATGGACCCATGTATAAATATTATATACATGGAAAAAATATTATATTATTGTATATTCGCATGGAAGTGATTGGGAGCAAAAACGGGTGAATAGGAAATTCTAGAATTTGTTTAGGATGTGTTATGTTTTTAGTGTGCGGAGATGTACCTGCTGATAAATGTTTATTTGTTGCAGGCTAGTTAATAAGTCTAGGAAAATAGAGTACAATAACCCTCAATTAATATTAAATGGCACAATTCTGCCACTAGTACAAAGTTCTAAATTATTGGGTGTTCATCTCTCATGTTGCCTAAAGTGGGATGAACATGTTGAACAAATAACTAGTAAAGCTATTAGAAGAAATTATATGTTAAGGAAATTACGGGTCTTTGGCTTCTCCGCCAAGCAACTATGTTAAGTTTACAAAACATATATAAGATGCTGTCTTGAGTATGCATCCCAAGCCTGGAGTCAAAATTTAAATATGAAATTAATGAATAGAATAAAAAATATTGAAAAAAGATGTTAAAGGATAATTTTAAATAATAATGTAAGTGATAGGAATTATAACCTTGCTGCGACAAGGGTTGGCATCACAATAATTGAAAAGAGGTATAAAATGTTATTAGTTAATTTTTGAAAAGAATTGATCAAATCTGGAAGGTACTGTAAGTTGTTACCTCCAAATGATCGCTGCAATACAAGACCAGCAAGAAATAACCTTAAGTTTAGATTAAGTAGATGTAAAACTGAAAGATATAGAAGGTCGGCAATAACCTCGAGTATTAGATTGTTGTCTAACTAATTTATTCACTAATATTCACGAAATATTGACCACTGCGATTGTATATGCTGTGTGGGCTTCTTTCTATTTGCCTCATACAATTTTTAAAGATAATAATAGTAGATGTAACTTTAAAATTTGTAATTGCTATCCTTTTTGTGTCCTATTTCTGAAACTGATAACACATATAACTTGTATCTTTTTCATGTATGTACATCAATAATAATTTGAACTAAATTAGAAATAAAAACCCAGAATAATAATAATAATAATATGTGTATGTATGTACCAGTACTAAGATATTGTGACACTTAAATAAAGCATTAAACAAAGCATTTTTTTAATGCTGACAGAATACATCCGCTCAACAAATATAGGTTTGCTTTACCTAAATAACATCTCCTAATTTATTGCTAAATTATTTATAATTAATTCGTATTTCCCTACTTCAATACCCCAGTAATATTTCTGGTCATGACAAATATATACTTAAAAGTAACCAGACCTTTTAAAAATTTTCATATTCTTAGTATGTTGCAAACTGTTGCCGTGGCCCGTGGCTGGTGGCTGGTGCTGTGGAACTGCTGCAAATTGCAAGAAAAGGAAAGTGAGTTGGTATTTTAGTATGTTGAGGAACTCCAGCAGAATCAGTCGAATATTACTGCACCAGAGCTACCACCACTACAGCATGTATTTCTTGTGTGTCCGTTATTTTTTCAATAAATAATTCAGTAAAGCTCATCTTCACTTCTGCGCATCTTCTCATCTCATATCATTTCAAGTGCACCTAAAGTTAGTTAATCATAACTAGGTTGTGCCACATCACAGTCAATTTGTATGCCGATGCAAATCTACGAAACTGTAAAGCGTCTCCGTTATAGTAGAACAGCTGTTTTTCGGTTTTTTAGATGCTGTCCGTCTGTTGGCCGTACACTACAGGTTACTCCTTTGAACCGGTTTTCTTTAAACAACTTTTAAGCAACCACAAATGCGGGCAGGCTGGTCTGTATTGTACTTTTACTTAGCTCGGGGTGACCAGTTTACCTCAATTAACAGTTAAATCCATGCCAAAACGCCCTGTAGTAAATAGGAACAACAACGAGTGAATATCCCGGATATAAATGGCGCCAGCCAAAACCACATTTTTTGACCCACCTAATTCTCTCGTCACGTAACCCTATTAAGCATTACGTAAATACCTATTTTAAACATGGGGTGCTTCATTTGTGTCCGCTCCCAAATTCGTGCAACGTACATTAGTATTTACTGTCATGGGTGTTGAAACTTTGTTTCTTCAAAGCGCGACAATGAAGTACAAGTTTATCTAACACAACTGATACCAACTCAGGCAATTGTTGCTGCGTTAACAACTTAACAAGTGACGTTGAATATCCGAATGTAATGGAAAGGCCGTTGGGTGGGTTAGTTTAAAGAAAGTGAAACAAAAAATTCTAAAAAAGAACGACAAATTTAGAGTACATATATGTTACAACTACTAACCAAATACCTATATACACGATAGAGAGGCATATTTAATACTCCGGCTGCACCAACTTGTTACGATTGTGATATAAGGGTAAGGGGGG
>JAQFZE010001763.1:0-16672 GCA_034695245.1 Dicyrtomina saundersi | reverse complement strand
TGCATCAAAAGTGCAACTTTAAATTTTAAACAAATCGACTATATTTATTGTATATATGACTAAAACTTAATTCATGATGTACAAATAAGTATTTTGAATATACGTACAAAATGAACATCATCAAAATAACCAGTGAAGTTAATAAATTAGTGCGAAACAAATTCAGACGACAGTTTCAAAATGATGCAGATTCAACTTTGACTGAAAACGAGAAGACGATTGCTCAAGAAATCTTTGAGTATGTGCATGCATTGATTTTTGATGACAGCTTTCATCAAGACGTTACGTTAGTTGAAGAGAATGAACTCGATGAAAATGAAGGTACATTAACATAAATTATATTTTAAATCTCAAAATATAACACTAATAAGACTATAAAGCATAAAGATAAGAAATTAACGGACATTTGCTACTCATACTTTTACTACCTAAAAACTTTGTGCCCCCAAATTTTTCACTTCAAAATTAGAAACCTGCACGTTTGCTACCCGAATTTTTAATATTTTGTTCCTACAAATTGTAAGGGTACAAATGTGATCTCGGTACGAATACATAAGGTACGAACGCTAGGATACGAATGAAAAGGGTACGAAATCCGGGGGTACGACTGCCAACCGTACCTTCATAATTAGTTGTAAAAGGGTACCAAATGTTGTAGGTCTGCTCGTGCCTGCGTATCTTTTCATGTAGCAGACATCACACAACTAGTCAATAGATAACGTTGCTTACTATCATCGGATTTAAATTGAAATATTATTTTTTAAATAAAACGGCAGTTGCAGAAATTCTTTTTAAGTGATAGTGAAGAAAGTGAGAGTGAAACAGAAGCGGAAACGGAAACTGAAGAGGAGAGCTCACAAGAATTTGAAGAAATTGAAATTCCAGAAATCCGGGAAAAATTTAATGTGGAATACATTAAGCGTGTACTGCAGTGCTATGACAGTTCTACTACTAACAAATTTAAGCGTGTTCAAGCGCGATTCAAAAGGGTTAAAGGCAAACACTACATTGTACGATTTCGTGCATATATGCTGAAAAACGGAACCAAACTTGACAAGCTTAATTTAATTAATAACTTTGTTCTACAAAAATTTCAAACTGCCAGAGAAAATTTTCTTCCTATTCATGATGAGCAACTACGTCAGTGGGCGGTTTGTAAAGCAAGGGAAATAAAGCTAGATGAATTCAAAGCATCAATTACATGGTCCACACTATTTGAAAAAAACACAGAATAGTGTCCCGTAAAGTGACAAAGTTTGTAACCCGGGCGCAAGTTATTGATGAGGCTAAAATCAAATCATCAGCTGATGCATTTGTTAATAAAATTAAAACAATAATTTATGAAAAAAACTTTGCGTCTGATAATGTGTTGAATGCTGATAAATCCGGATTTGAGTACGAGTCAGTTACTAAAAGAACGCATGCAAAAAAAGGCGAAAAAATTGTCAAGGGGAAAATAAAATCCAGTCATGCAACCACTCACTCTTACACCATGATGCCAATATTAGCAATGAATGGAACGGTTCCAGGAAAACTTCTAGTAGTTCTTCAAGAAAAGAATGGGGTATTTGGACCTACTGTTTTAAAAAATCTTAATACACAAGCCAATTTACACGTCGAATGCTCAAAATCGGGCAAAATAGACAAACGTGTAATGACCGTGTGGGTAAAAATGTGCCTTGCTCTGGTAGTACTTGAAAGGTGTATGTTATTAATGGATTCATGGGCCGGACAAAGAGATCGGGAGTTATTTAGTGAAGTGAGTGAGACTGTTGAAATAGAAACTATTCCACCTGGTACAACGGGAATGATACAGCCTCAAGACGTTTATTTTTTCCGACAGCTGAAAATTTTTCGCACTAAATTCAGAGAATACATTTTGATCGAGCAAATTGAGATTGATTTGCATCAGCGTGTTAATGTGTTAAAAATGATGTCATTAATCCACAATCAAATCCAATCTCCAAAATTCCAAAAAATGTTAATGTATCCTTGGTTTAAAGCAGGGTACACTAATAATGACCCTCGACCTTTTGAAAATGTATTGCAGATATGTTTTTCTAATTTAGGGTATGTGTGTGAATGCTCCACGAATGAGTGTTTCCTGCCACCGATGATTAAATGCAGTCATTGTAGTGTTGTTTTGTGTTTTAATCATTTCTTTGTGGATTTTCATCATCATTTTACTTAATTTGAAATTATTTATTGTTTAATTACCCAAATAGTCAAGTACACTCCAGCATATTATTCAAGTAAGTAGTGTGCAATACTATATTATACTTCCTCACAGTTACAGTTACCGTTTAAGTAGTTATATATATTGTGAATTGTATATTTGGTTTATTTTTCACATTAATTGTTGTTTTTCATGTGTATTATGTCATTAAAGGTTGTTTTACTTCAGAAGATTGAACAAAACAATAAACATTGAAATTTCAAAAAATTCTCGAAATTGTTAATAATACTTGGGTACCTGTGTCGACAAAATTATTGCATGTTAAATCTCATTTAGAATGGCCCACTTTTAATTTCGTTTTAAATTTTGAACTTTGGCGGGCTATTCTGACCGAACAACGCAATATGCACTCGAGTTACTTTGGATCCTTGGTATTCGAAAGTAGCCTGATTTTTGTAGATATGACTTTTTGAAATTGGCGGGTTCCATGTGAAACCATTCCCTTGTTAGAGAAAAACCTTTTTTTTTGAAGCAAGTGCATAATAGAAACAGTTTCGAAGATTAAACAAAGTAACAAAGACAAAACAAAGTGCTTAACAATGGCTTTTGTGACTTTTTATTCTGAATCTCTAATCTCAGTTATTAGTCGTTGCCAATAATGACCCTAGCAATTTAAATTGCGGAAAATGTACTAAATGTTGTATATTTTACAAATATAGAATGAGGTAAACATTATTAATTATAATTAGGTATTCTTAAAAACCAGCAAAAGTTATCGAAAGTGTCGTTGTAATTAGGATATACTTAAATGAGTAATCATCGATCCTTGGGATGTTGGAACGTTAGTAATTCCGATAATATCATTTACAGGCAGTGCCAAGGAAGACGGCTGAATTTCACTTCATAAGTAGGAAGATTTTAAAGTAGCAAGTAAAGGCTGGCCAAGTCGCCTATTGCCACTCTGTTAGTGTACTTTTTTTCCACTTTTCAGACAGACAAAGTTCTGCTTCTTCCTAAGTCGAAAAAGTTTAAATTAACTTCCAACTTATTTCTGTGTATACTTTTTTTAAATTGCTAACTACAGAAAGTTGTGCGGACCGATGATGCTTGTAACGACTGTTTTAGTCGAATGAATAAAAACCCAAATGCCAACGAAAAAACAGCTTTAGTATGGTAATATACTTGTTAAACACAAAACACAACCACTAACAATTATAATATGAATGGTATAAAAACCAGGAGTTAAAAGGAAAATAACAATATTTGTAGCTTACTGCCACATCCTATTTATTGATGCACTTGTTTTTATTCATTTATACCCCAAACTGCTACTCCCTCCAACTGCCACTCTCCGTGTTTATACTGCCAGACTAAGGTATGCCAATTTTATTTAAGATTGAAAATTTAAAGTTGTTAACAAAAACTAAAATAATTGCAGATATTGTGGAAGCGTGAAATTAAAACCTATTAAACGTTTAATTTTTTTTAAATATGTACAATTTTTAATTCTACAATTTCTTCTCAAAAAGAATTCCAAGAATTTTTAAAACACTAAAGTTTGTTAACAATCTAAACCCCATGTGTTTATGTACCTACATGAAATGTAGTTAAAATAGGTTGGCGAAATTTAGCAAGTATTTCTAAATAATTTTATTAATTTATACCGTTTTTCATAAATAGGTAACATTTTCAGGATCGCCCGTTATTAACGTCATTGCTGGAGTCATGGGGTCTGACTGGTGACTAGTAGCACCCCGTGTTAACGATTTAAGTTTATGAAATGGTTACACTAATGTAATGAGGTTGCTTTAAGTAATCATATTTAAAAAACGTCATTTATGGAAGATCCTCTATCATCCAAAGGCCATAGATGCATGTGCTTGACATCTAGCTAAAAATGGTTAAAAAACGTTGCTTAGTTGTCCCATTCAATATTGTTAGTGACTTTCCATTTTAACAAGTAGCACTTTAGGGATCGCCTATTTATGACTTCATCGGTGTGGTCAAGAGGTGTTTTTACTCGATGGATACTATTTCTCTTTTTTTACCATCAAAAGAAAAACAAATACTGATGTTTCATTTGCATCCTTATAGAGGTTTTCCTATACGAAATTTAATAAACATAAATAATTATGTACACGCTATTTTTAAATAAATTTTACGAAATCGTTAACACGTCAGCATGCAGTAGGCAACCCGACACCGATGTTAATGACCAAATGACGCCGCTGCACATGAATTGGAATTTCAACTTCCTGGTCTTTGAACCCACTTTCTGAGCTGTTACTTTTTTAAGAAGGTAATACAACTACCGTATTTCCTGTTATAGTACAAAGGTCTTTAATTGTACACGGGCCTGTTATAGTACACGGGTCTGAGAGCTTTGAGTTTGAATAGAACACGGGTATATTTAACATACTATTATATGGCAGTACAAAGGTCTGTATTAATACACGGGCCTGTAATAGTACAGGGGTCCAAGAGGTTGGAATTTAAATAGTACACCCCGTGTGCTATTACAGGAAATACAGTACTTAAAATCACACTAGGAAATCCTGTAATAGTTCCTGTTCCGGTATCGAGCCTTAATTACACTAATGTTAACAAGTACGATATATCCGTGAAACGCCTATATTTTTTGAGCTTATATGCAATCAAATTTTAAATCGTAATCGTTTAGTTATAACTGAGTTTTCTTTCTAAACCGACATTTAGAAATACGGGATTAAACAAAAATTATAGAATATATTACATTTGTCAGTGTATTAAGTAAATTCTGTAAATGCTACAGACAAAGCAACAATAACATTTCTAAACAAAATGGTACAACCGGTTTTCATTCAAATTACAAGCTTAATAATAATAACTTCCGCACTAGTTTATTTTTCATCCTGCTTTAGCATTCGTATACAAAACCAAAAGCCAACCAAAAAACTACGCGCTGCATTCAAACCCTTAAGAAACTGTCAATTCATTCTCATGACGGAGAACACAGAGAACAAGTACGTGTCAACTATGAAATTTAAAGTCGCCGAAACTCTCGCGCTTTTAAACGCTACTACACAACAATTCAACAATGTGAGTCAAATACACAGGGCAGGTCAATACTTAAAGTACCAAGAGATTTGCTACGTTCATGTTGCTATTCCTTTAGTAGACAAAATTAAGACGTTTAATGCATTTAACCTATTTCAGTCATCTCAGTCACATAGTTCGATGAACGGAGTAAATCATATGAAAGACATTTTTGTCTTGATAATGAAAACTTACCAAGGGGTGAACCTACAGTACCCACTCCAAAGACGCTGCCAAATGCCGCTTATTTACATTATGATTTTTATACAACTGTCACCACAAGGTACGTCAAGAGAATTCGGACCTCGAAAACTCAACCCAGTATGTAACAACAAGAATTTGTGCCTTAATAAGCTTTATAATATATTGCGCGTTTGGAAATCCTATAAACGCATTGTTCAAACATTTAAGAAAGATAGTCAAAACTTTGAAGGAAGGCGCATATCCGCTTTCCTTGGTCATAGTTCAGTAGACATTTTAAAAGCCAGCAAACTTTCACAATTGTCCCCTGCAAAAGTTTACAAGAGTAAAAGTACGGCCCTGCCAACGATTAAAATTCTCTACGTTTTAGCAAAACATTTAAATTTTACACTAAAATCAGATAGTGAAGTCACAAGATCATACGATACTAGTTGCTGGAAAGGCTCTATTTCAACATCCGCAGCAGTTTACAGGTATCACAATTATGAACCTGATGTCCTGATTGAAATTGTGTCATTTCAATTGTATTATAGGACAAATGACGAAGTGGATGTTCCACACAGTTTGTATTCACTCTTACAGCCTTTTCACTCCTACGTTTGGTGTACCGTTGGAATGACTGTTTTTGTATTTTGGGCAATTTTAAAATCTTTAGGAGACCAAACTGTAGGAGAGATTGCTGTGTCACTTTTTATAACAAGCCAAATTGTTGGAAGAAATTCAAACTCTAAAAGAATACAGAAATACTTTATCCTTTGGATTGGCTTTACGATGATAACTTCAAATTTGTATGTTTGCTACCTTCAAAGCTTTCAAATAGTTCCGGCACTAATTGTGCCCCACAAGTCCTTTGCCGATTTACTAGATCAAAAATATAAGCTCGTAATACCTGATACTATTCTATTCAAAAACATGATTGAATTTTGGGAAACAGAATATAGATCAGAGTCTAAAGTTGTTGGAAATCACAAGTTATTGTTGGACCACTCTACTACCCTTGAGAAGTATTACAGCCCCTCTGCATTACGAAATATGTTTCTCAGGGACCAGTCAGCATCTCTTCATAAAACAGGGGATATTTCGCAGTCACTTGCAATTATCCAGAAGTATTTTTATAGGCAGTTTAGGTTATATCGTTGCAAACAAGAGTTCTTTGAGTTGCATAGAGTTTGGAGTTTTGTAATGCCAAATGTTGATGTAACTGTTGAAGCGTTTAAACGGATTTTGGAAACCGGGATTTTCAAGTATTGGAATGATATAAAGACATTGATAGCTGTGAAAATAGTTGTAAAAGCGCTTGCAGCAATGCTTGAAGCAAACCCTAAAGGAGTGGAAAGACGTGAAAACGTAATAGCAGAACTTGAAGGTCTTAGAATTCATGATTCTCTCATTGCATCCGCATTTTACTGTCTCTTAATTGGATTGTGTGCTGGAATAGTTGGATTTGTTTTTGAAATATTATTTTTTAACACAGTATTTGATCGCCTTCTTGGTTTTGTATGGCTCTCCATTTCCAATATGATGGCCACTGTTTCTGCGATTACTGCGTTGCTGCTTTTAATTTTCTTGTCAAAAACACAGTTTATTATATTTCATAAAAATACGCAATAGAAGTCGCATAGAACGAACATCAACCTTAAATATTTAGAAACGTTGGGGTATAACTGCATGAACAGCATAATAAAGTGTACGTTGTAAGTGGTATTTAAACTTTAAAATACGAAATTTTAAATCAAATCGTGGCAGGACTATTTAACTTTGAGCATAAATATGTTGCATCAAGAGCAAGTTTTGGCTTGTTGTTGATAAATAAAGTCTGTCGTAGTTCCTATGTAAGTTGTTCCTGAAAAATAAATTCATATATTTAGAATCATAGAAAATAGGTGTAAAACGCGTTTAAGTTTTGTATCAGATTTAAGGTTTTGCTTAGTGTTAAAGTACACCATTCAGATATTGGCTTGTTCTATGGAAGCTCTAAAATTAAATAATAATTTGCTACATGGTGTAGCTATATATGTTAATTTTTAAGAGGTTTTGTAACATTTATGAAACCCAAGTTAAATAATATTTAATAAACTTTAAAAAAATGTAGTTGTTAAAAATAAAGTGTAACTTGTAATTAAATGTTTTTGGACTACATGTAAATCTAATTATCTCCTCATTTAGTAGCTTCACACTTAAAGTACAATACCTAATAACTGTAGTAACAAGTATGATACAAACAAGGAGGAACAAATCCGGCACGTCGCGCCGGATTTTTCCACCGTGGGTCCGAAGTAGATGTTGAGCTCACAGCGAATTGGTTTGGCCAATGGAAAGCAATGTATTTATAGTAACACAAATATAAAACAATCGCAGTAAATGTTGGCTAAGTATAGGCTTTGCTGGTACAAATGGGCGGGAAACGAGCGGACTTGGAAAAAATAGCTTCAGTTTGAGTAGGCTAGGCACGAGTTTTGGTAACACAAGTGTAGATTTTAGTTGTAATTTTCAGATAAAAAGGTATTAACACTTTTTCAATTTCATTTTATTTTAAAACAAATTTTAAAATTTGACATTTTAAGTGTGTTGCAATGTACTACAATAACTTTTCAGAAAGATAATTCGGTTCTCACCAAATATTAACAAATTGAAATGCATGTAAAGACAATAAAATATAATATTTCAGTAGGCGTTTCACGGATATTAAAATCTAAATGTCACATAACATTCCAATCTGCTCCCAGAATTTAACAGGAATTCCTGGTGTATATAATTATTCTAAGCAGTTCAATATGCAGTACATTGAAAAATCTGGAAGTATGAATATAGGCCTAAACCAGCACGAGAAAGTTTCTTGGGTGTGGCGTAGAAAAAAGTTTCTCGTTCATGCTCACGCATACTTTATAACGAGTAAACAAAGCAACTTTCATAAATAAAGACATAAGTTGTCGTAAAAAAGGTCGTTCTGCAATGGGCCTATTTATTGGCCTGAGCGGCATTTTAGTAACTTCATGTTGCTAGATCTCCTACAAATACAATACAATACAATCAAGGGACTACGCAGAAGAAAGCAGGACGTAAAATATTGAATACTTGATAATAATAAACTCGCCGTACCCCATGTAAGAAAATTAAAATTCTTAAATGTTTTGATACATACTGACATCGGGCACAGTTGGACCACAATCGTTTGCGTTAACGCACGTCTAAAATTTAGTAATAAACACATCATAATAATGTCATTTTCTCAAACGGATACCGGAAAATATTTCTTAACAGAAGCTACTGAAGATGTTGATACTTTTTGCGGTTAAATTTGAAAAAGAGGTTGCGAGAAAATCAGTAAGAACCTGAAGTCAACGTCATTATTAAAACTGTGTATTAAATTGATACTATGCATAAAATATAAATAATATCATTACATATATCGCACCGTAATGATAATTTTAGTTTTGTTTTTGGCCGCACCCATTCACAAACCCAAGGCATAAATAACGCAACCTGGAAATCAACGCAAAGAATACCAGCAGTGGCTCTCATTGCCGTGTAAGTTGCTTACAATAGACAGGTTCCGTTTTTGCTGTGACTTAACTGTTTGCTCAAAGTGAAAGTAAAAAGAAGAGGTGCAACCGTTCTTGCTACAGAAAGGAGTGATTTTGGTGAGCCAGAGTACTCAGAGTTACTCAAAAATTTAAATTTAAGTAACGCTCTGACTCAACTATTGAGCAGCACTGCGCATGACCGTAAGTGCTCAAAGTGCTTGTCACATACTTGCCGCCTTTTCGGAGTCACACATTTAAGTAAAATTGAGAAGGAAACTCCACCTTTTTACTTGACTCATGAGTCAGTGATTCCGGGCCCCAAAGTAAAAAGTTAGGTCAGACCCCGAAAACGGAACCTGTCTAATATTTGACCCAAGTAGTGAGTCGCGAATGCAAAGAATAAATATTGTAATTAAAAATCCTGACAAATAGGTCTTTAATAACAAGAAAATAATTTCGTCTCAAATCTCAAGTGCTACAAACCATCAAATTTGTATACTTTTATACGCATTATTTCACACATTTCTCTAGTAAAGGGTCCAAATGACATATATCTGTTTTTAGTGAACAACAAAATGTGCTAAGTAATTAAATAATTATTTACACAAAATGTCAAATATTATGACCCTTGCATCCATGTCCATAGAAATGTGTTTTTTGTCAAAACCGATTTAAATTCTATCGCTCAAATTTGAAATGGACGGTTTTGATTCCCTACTGACAATATTTTTTGTAGAGCTGGCTATAATAAAGGTTCTCAGGACGAATTGTGGGCTGTTGTCCGTGTTATTAGGTACAAATGCCGCAATTTCTCTTAGAGTACGCTGAGGGAAGGTGCTTCAGATCGAAGAGTTCGCGGGTCTCTAATACTTCTGGGGTATTTAATAAAGCGTAGGTCTCTAATAGTTCGCCGGTCTATAATAGTGCGCGGGGGAAAGGTGCTTCAGATGAAAGGATAGGCGGATCACTAATAGTGCGCGGGGGGAAGGCTCTCCGGATTGAAGAGTACGCGGGTATTTAATAGTTACCTGGTCTCTAATAAAGCTTAGGTCTTTGGTAGTTCGCAGGGGATAGGTGATTTAGATTGAATAGTATGCGGGTCGCTATTTTTACACAGTGAAAGTTGATTCAGATTGAAGAATACGCCAGTCTCTAATAGTTGGCGGGTCTTCAATAGTACGTGAGTCTCTAATAGTACGCCTAGAAATAGCCAAGGTTTCCTAGGCTTAAATTTTATGAGTCTTTAAAGATTATAAAAAAGCTTGAAAATAATATTTAAAATGCACTTAAAATGCTTTGTGTTCCATATACACATCTATTGTGTGTACAGACGAAACTTGTAGAGTTTTGTTTTTGACAAGAAACTTAATAGAAGCATCGCAGATATTGCAGCCCCATTAGTCATTCCATTACAAATGGATAGCCAAGCAAAAGCAAGAAGACGATTATATCGGTTGTTAAAATACAGCATCTCCAAAACAAACCCAAAACTTGCAGTACCCCCTCCAATCAATTGGCAATAAAATCCCGATGTAATGAGTGAATTCTGAATGTCAAGACCTACACTCTTCGTTTCTTGATTGTTACGTCTTTCCTTTCCTTCAGGTTCTTTTTCAAAGAGTTGTTCAAGTCCATCAACGGTTACCCTTGCAGTTATTGCTCTCCTCATATCATTCCAATACTTAAAAACCCCGGTCTCCAAAATCCGCTTAAAAACCTCCACAGGTGCATCAACATTGACCATTATGAAGTGCCAACTTCTATGTAATTCAAAAAACTCCTGTTTGCAACGATATATCCTTAGCCGCTTGTAAAAATACTTCTGAATGATTTCAAAAAATGGAGAAATATGCCCTGTTTGATGAAGAGATCCTGACCGGTCTTCAAGAAACATTTTTCGAAACGCCGAGGTGCTGTAATACATGTCAAGGACAGTAGAATGGTTCAACAATAACTTGTGATTTCGAACAACTCCAGACTCTGATCCATATTCTGTCTCCCAAAATTCAATCATGCTTTCGAACAGATTATCATTAGGTATTACAAGTTTATATTTCTCATCCAGTAGATCCGCAAACGATTTTTGAGAGACAATGGGTGCGGGAACTATTTGAAAGCTTTGAAGGTAGCAAACATACAAATTTGAAGTAATCATTGTGAAACCAATCCAAATCATAAAGGTCTGTTGTATAGTTCCACCGTTTGGACCCCTTTTAACGATTTGACTCGTAATAAAGAGGGTCACAGCAATTTCTTGCACAGATTGGTCTCCTACAAATCGTAACACTGCCCAAAATATAACGACAGTCAGTCCAACAATGAACCAAACGTAAGGGTTAAAAGGCTGCATAAGTGAATACAAACTGTGCGGTACATCCAATTCCACATTTGTTCCGTAATATAATTGATGAGACACAACTGCAGTGAGCACCGTAGGTTTGTCGCTTCGATACTAGATACTTGCTGTAGATGTTGAAATAAAACCTTTCTCGCAACTAATATCGTATGGTTCATTTTTTTCATCTTTATTTTTAATTGTAAAATTTAAATGATTCGCCAAAACGTAGAGGATTTTAATAGTTGGAAGGGCTGGAATTTTGCTCTTGTAGACTTTTGCGGGAGACGATCTTAAGAGTCTCCTAGCTTTGGAAATTTCAATTGGGCCAAGACCAAAGAAAGTAGATATGCGCTTCCCTTCAAAGTTTTGGCGGTCTTTCTTGAATAGTTGGACAATGCTTCTGTAGGATGTCCAGGAGCGCGATACATTATGCAGCACACGGAGACACACACCGGGACCATTACAAATAGGTTTGAGTTGTCTAGGATCGGATACACGTATGGTGCCATAATGGGTCAGTTGTATAAATATCCAAATGTAAACAAGGGGAAATTGGCAGAATCTTTCCTTTGGGTAGGAAAGGTGTAACGCATGATACTTTTTCTGGTGATTTTCTGTAATCAGGATAAATATATCGTTTAAATGGTTGACTCCGTTCATAGAGCCTTGTGACGTTGGTAACGTAAATAGATCAAATCCGTTAAGTTTCCTGAACTTGTCAACTAGCGGAATCGCGATATGAACGTAGCAAATTTCTTGGTGCTTTAAATGCTGACCGGATCTAAAGATTTTGCTCATATTGAAAAATTGTTGTGTAGCAGCGTTTAACGTGGTCAGAGTTTCAGCGACCTTGAATCTCATAGTTGACACGTACTCGACCCCTGTGTTCTCTGTCTTGAGCACAAATTGACAGTTTCGATAAGGGTAAAGTAAGGAGCGCAGTTTTTTGCTAGGATTTTGGTTTGGGATTCGAATGCTAAAGCAGGACGAGAAATAAATGAGTTGGGAAGCTATTATTATTCCGCAGGTAATTCTAAATAAAATTAAAGTTGCCATTTAAGTTTAAACTGTTTGTTTTTTTAATAAACACAAGCAGTTTTGTTTAAAAATGTTAAAATTTATAAAATTTTGAGTTTTATATTTCACTTAGTTCGTAAACGTGGCACCGCAGTTCAGATGAAAACTTTAGTTCTTACTAAATGATGTATTTTAGATTGTCGATATGGGAGTTAACCGGATATAGTGCTCTAGCTGAATTAAGGAAAAGGCCAAGGCCCAATACCGGAATCAAAACCATGACCGGAATTCCTGGTACGATTTTATGTAATTACATTAGACAAGTAATCACAAAGAAGGAAACATAAGAAAGTGGGATACACGGACTCTCTTCTGCTGGCTGACACGTGGATGATATCATAGGCCGACAATTTCTGACACAATTTTGAAGCGCTGTCATTGGTCAACAAAATCACTGACAGACACCGTTGTGCTACACACATTTCCCCCCAAACTCTGCAGACACCTGACGGACCTGACCGCATGTTTAAACATTTATGAGTTATTCTCAACATTTTTTACACAGTGTAGAATTTTTAACGTAGTTCGATTTTGATTAAAATTAAAATCTACCACCACAAATCATGTTTTCAAAAAGTGATTCTTTTATTTGTAAAAAAGTAGTTTTAATCTTTTTAAATTGGTGTTTTCTAACTTTAAGAAAATATAAACTTTTTAACAAAAAGTCGAGCATAATAAACATTTAAAAGAATAAAAAAATAGAAAATTTTGGCATATTGTGCTCACCCAGAAATAGTTACAAACGTAATCGAGCTCCGAAAAATAGGTTTAAATAAATGCCAGTTATTTAATGAAAACACCATAAGGTGCGTTTTAAGCAACTTAAAGTTAAACTTAACTTAAGTTCAAAGTTTAGTTTTATTACAGTTCCAAATCGTGCAATAGTTACATTGTATTGATTTAAAACCACAAAAACTTACATAAATACATAAATATCTGAGGTTATAGCCAATACAGCTGTTGCGTCAGTTATGAACCAAAATACATATTTATTTTAAGAGCTTCCAGTAAAACTTTTTTTAGATAAAAACAACCAGCCTTTTTAAAATTTCAATTTGCTTTGCAAAAAACAATTAGAAACATTTAAAATTTAATCAAATTCCATTTACTTAGATGTTGAAACCCCTCAAAATCTTGGACTATCTCTTGCCATTAAGCATACAACCTTCCAAACCCATGCATCAATAGAACGTTTTATTTAAAACAGTCAAAAACGTTAGGAAATCTATTTACTACTAACGGTACAAACAATATACTTTATGGAACATTTGAGTAATAGTTAAATTACGAATGACGAATACTGTCATTATTCGCAAGATTTGAACCAACCTATCCATTTAGGCTCTGGTTGATGCAATCATCATTTGTTTTCAAGAATTTACATATTTTAAAAAACGGGAAAACTTGACTAGATGGATGAAGAGATCCTATCCGGTCCCCAAGAAATATCTTTCGAAACGAAGAGATGCTGAGGGCTTTGAAGAAAGTAGAGTTTTTCAACAATAACTTGTGAATTCGCACAACTTGCGACTCCGCTCCATATTCTGCCTCCCAAAATTCAACCATGCTTTTAAATAGACTTTCCCGGGGTATTGCAAATTTATACTTTTCATCCACTAAATCAGCAAACGACTTTTGTGGGACAATCGGCGCTGGAACTATTTGAAAGCTTTGAAGGTAACAAATAAAAATATTTAAAATAATCATTGTAAAACAAATCCAGACAAAGAAGTGTTTTTGTACTATTCTAGAATTTGGACCCTTTTCGACGATATAGCTTGTAATAAAGAGGGACACAGCAATTTCTCCCACTGTTTGGCCACTCAGAACTCTTAAAATTCCAAAAAATATGAAAACTGTCATTCCAACTGCGCACCAGACGTAAGGGTGAAAAGGCTGCGCGAGTGAATACAAACTGTATGGAACATCTAAGTCCACGTTTGTCCCATAAAATAACTGGTGGGACATATTTTCAATGAGCACAGTAGGCTCATCGTTATAGAACCGCATATTCCATTCCGCAGTTGAAATGTATCCGGATCGGCAACGGCCTTCGTGTGTGTTAGTTGTTTGATCGTACCGTTTAAGCGTAAAATTTAAATGACTCGCTAAAACAAAAAGCGTTTTAATAACAGGAATTTTCCCATCTTTAATCTTGTACACCATCGTTGGAGACATTTTTGAAATTCGTCTGGCGTCTGAAATATCTAATGACGGTTTATCAAAGAAAGCAGAGATAAGCGTCCCTTCAAAGTTTTTGCGTTCTTTCTTGAATGATTCAACAACGCGTCTGTAGGAATTCCAATAAGACGCGTAATTATTCATCTGACGGAGACAGATCCCTGGATTTTCACATGCAAGTTTAAATTTTTGAGGGCTATTGTGGAAGCTTAAGGTGCTATGGTGGGTGAGTGGTATTAAAAGCCAAATGTAATTAAGTGGAAATCTGCAGAGCCTATTCTTTGCGTAACTGAATTTTACCTTATGTCCTGGTTAGTGATATTTCTCGGGTCTATTTCCGTAATCAGGAAAAAAATGTCTTGCATATGATTTACTCCGTTAATAGCGGTGTCCAACTTTGAAGACTTGAAGAGATTGTCTACAAAAATTACAGATTTTTTCTTGTTCACCAAAGGAATTGCGATGTGAACGTAGCAAATCTCCTGATGTTTCAAGTACTGACATTCCCTTCAGATTTTCCTCACATTGTTAAAATTTTGTCTGACGGAGTTCAACCTGGTAAGTGTGTCAGTGACCTTCATTTGCATGGTTCTCACGTAAGCGTTCTTTGTTTTTGCTGTCATAAGGACAAATTGACAGTTTTGAAATGGACCGAGTAGAAACATTAAATCGGGATGTTGGCATTGGCCCACAGGTTCTAAACATAGCGAAACATGTAACAGGGAGATAACTACAATAGAATTGAACATTCTGATTTTAAAGAAAGACATTGCTAGTGAACATTATTCTCCTCAATATTCTTAAAAAACTTCTTTTATGTGTAAATTAATACTGTTGCAACTGCTTTTATAGAAATGCTGCGGAAGCTCCACAACAAATAGGACAACAGGAAGACAGCATTACGCTTTACCGGAAATAATTATATAAAGCAGGAAACACAAGCCGGAGTTCCGGCTTTGAGTATAACACAGAAATCATTTCAATAATTCAAGCTTCAGGAAGTACGATTATAAGCACTGAAGGTTCCTCAAGCGACGAAGTAACAACAGGTGTTTTGATATAACGTGTAGTTAGGCGTGCGATCAGTTGTACAAAATATTACAACTCAAACAGAATTTTTTTTAATAGCGATAAATTCGATCAACATAACATTATTGTTGTAGTAAAGTAGGCGTGCTTGGGTGAGGGGTTAGGACTGCAGACTGGAAACCAACTTACCAGTCTCAGACATGGCTTCGATCCTCAGCCACTGCTAATCGTTTACGGCTCAGTGTTGTACGATAAACGTCACTGGATGGTTGATTGAAACTCAATCTCCTTCGGTGCTCCTTAGTGACCACTACTGACTGTTGGGGCCTAGGGAATGGGACTCCTATACTGTGGAGGAGGGGACGGGGATAGGTAAAGGGGACAAAGACCGAGACGATCTAACGCCGTAGCCTCCTCTTTCCTCACCCACAGTGACTGGTTGAGTATGGTTGTAAGAACTCCGGTTAAATCGACCTTATGGATATTTATTATTTGATTACTACTCGTACCTACCTATCAACATAATTTAGCGGAATTTTCACACTTTAGAAACACTTAAAAATTTCGATGTGTGATTTACCATTTGAAAGGTCATAACTAGTGCATTTCATATAATGGAAAGCATTTCAGCTTATCAATAAACATATTGAATTTTTTTTTCAAAAAACAGTTACTTTGTTAAAAAATTTTGCATTCAATTTGTTGTATGAGCTAGGAACTTAAAACAAGGTACTTGTTTTCTCAGTTTTTTAAGCGCTTCAAACTGATATATCATGCTTCGACATCGGTCAATTCTGACAAATCATTATTTACAGTATTTAATTACAACTAAAAACTAATCATGATCTGAGCTAGCACACCAAGTTGAGTAGATTGGCCTACTCATTTTGGTTGCAATCACATATCGTTTATGTATACTGTCATTTAGTAATCGGTCGAAGTGTCGGTTTTAAGATTTGGTGGGAAAATCCATGAGAATGTTCCTTTTAAAAAATAAAAATCGCCGAAAGACAGTGGCGTACGCAGGATTTTTTCGCGAGTAGGCCAGATGTTACGAACCACCCCCTTCCC
>JAQFZE010001762.1:0-16677 GCA_034695245.1 Dicyrtomina saundersi | reverse complement strand
TTTTTTTTAATTATAGAAATCCCAATGCTTTGATCATACACTACCAGTACCTACATATTACGGAGAAGCAAGCAGAAATGTATGGGGAATTCTTTAGTTTTCGTAATAAGCAAACGCTTGTCGTAAATACACATATACAAAATTCCAATAGTTTAATAATTTATGAAAACGTTGAATAATGAGGATTGCGTGAAAGATTGATGCGCTAGATATTATGGAAAATATAAGAAATGATAAACTACCGCATTTATCCCATTAGTTTGCCCTACAATTAATAATTCATTTCCTAATAAAGTATAAATTAGTTTTATAGAATAGCTATGAAAAATACCTTTTTTACACAAGAACTCATATAGTAGAATTCTTTAAAGCCATTTAACCTGAAAATTTTTGACAAAGGTTTTTGTATTCTTTTGTAAGCGACCAACTTAAAGCTACTTTAAAAATTTTAAAACGCTTATTTTTACATCTTTTTAATAAGCTCCGATTTAAAAATGTTCAAAAACTTTCAAATTATATAACCCTTTAAAAGCTCCAAACGTTACATTCACAATGTTTTTTAAAATTGAAAAACAATTCCATATAATTACACCATACCACAGTAGGAAGCACAAGTAGTATCCTGATTAAAATTGTAAGCTTCCCTAATGTTTAATAAAGGGTTTACTGCCGCAGAGTCAGAGCCAGAGAAAATACGGTACAGGGAATACAACACTTGCCGCCACTGCATATAGGCTCACGCTGCTGCTGTTCATTGCCCCTCCTATTGCTCTGTACAGTACCCTGTATATGTAGTTCAAACTCAAACTTGTGTACGACGATACAATGGAACGCGTGAGACTCTTCATTTAGCCTCTTTTCACTATTCACGTCTGCCAACTCATTAATATGCAACCGATTAATCCTCTAAATTACTTGCAATTCAAATGAGTTCCCTTTCCCCTCCATATATACCTATACCTAACATTTATAATGGGCAGAGATATATCAATAAAAAGTATAGTACCTACCTATAGTAGTTAGTATAAATAGCAGTAGCCAGCATAATAGCGTGAAAAACAAAAAACCAGGCTCACTCTGCACTTTCCTCACTCTGCATTACATACATATGGTGTGTAAACCTTATGCTTTTTCAAGTTTCTAATGTTCTAATCATATAATCCAGTGCGTACACATTGCACATGTAACAGGTCTAAACCATTATCTGTACGCAATTTTTTATGAGACACTTTACGTCACCCCTTACATTCATACTTAAACACTATCTCCATACAAACTACATTACATTGAAATTATATCAGCGCGGAGATATACTCACAGATTGTGTAGTGAATAGTGGTGTGTTCCGGACTCTCTCTCTTGAAAATACTATTCTACTCCTGATATTACATAGAATAGTACAAAACAACTTGAGCTCCCATGGGAAAGTCCAGAGAAAGATAGACCTGCATAAACTATTCAGTATTCACCTAAGTTTCATGCATATTCTATTATCACTATCAGTACAAGCCAGGACCAGGACCGTTGCATGGCCATGCTTAATGCGTCTCAACGAAAATAATCTAAGAGCTTAAAATTATTACTGGACCCACAAATTCCCGTACAAGAGCCATTAGCTCCCTACGATACAATGTTATACATGATGATATTATTGTACAACCTCTATAGGTATGTAGACCGTATATGCAAAGCAGTATAATTATTTCTATTACTACTACTATACGTAATTATTTCCCAGTATGTACAACAAGTGTGCCAAGTGTAAACTGTACTTATACACTTGTACGCACTTAACATTGTTTTTTGTTCCCACAACTCACACTGCATTGTGTGCCTTCTTAATAGTTGAGACATATCCCTCCATCGCTATTATCACTGATACAGGAACAAAAAAAGAAAATGAAAAGGAATAATTTTTTTTTTTCAATTTACACTTACTCTTTTCCTTCCATATAGTAATATGCCCACGTCCTTTTTATTTTGCAATTTTTTGTTCAATTTTTCCAGTCATTAAGCTCCAAAATCCTGGTCCTGGTCCTGGTCCTGGCCCTGATCTCCCTCAGATTACATTCACAATTGGTATTCTATTCAAATTTTTTAGTTCCTACATGGAAATCATAATGGAGAAAATTGGGTGGGACTGTGAGGAGAGTTGACTCTAGACTCTTGGAAATTTCTTTTTCTATTTAATTTAACTTGGCCCATTCCCTCATTTGGACGCTACACAGACTCTTTAGAAAATAATATGGGGATAGTTTGGACTTTTGTGATAGGGATAGGAGCATATATAGTAGACGGGAGACAGTAACAGTAAGGCCAAGGACAGTAGACAGCACAGTCCAGCTTTTTCAGAGAGGGAGAGAGTGTAGTAATAAAATGTTCGGAATCCAAAGAGATAGTAAATCGTTTAGAAGAAAAACGTAAATTACTTAAGCAGTCACATAATCATAATTTAGCTTTGCCTTGTAACTCGGTATGTATAATTATATCCAGAATCCAGCTGAATGGAGAGTGCGCTGGTACGGGCAGTGGTTCTGGACTGGAGGACTGGACGAGTTCGAAAACGAACGTGCACATACATCGTACAGATGAATAGGTATCAGGAGTAGAGGCTTTCATTTAGCTTTGCTTTTAACTCTATATAGCTTCCATGTATATGTTTATGTATGTAGGAGTAGTGCTAGTACTACTGCTAGGGGTTCAGGCCATGGTGGTGTGGCCAGGCCTGGTAAATGGAATTGGAGCTGGGTCGGAGTCGGAAGTTGGGAAGATATGTGTAGTAGGAGAGTCATATGGCTGAGGCAAATGAACTGCCTCATCGTGTATAGTTTATAGTGGGGGAGCGGAGTCGTGTAGTTCTGCGAGTCTGAGAGCACCACTCCCTATTAGTCTGTAGGGATGAATGAGGGAATTTAGTTGGGAGCTGTGAGACGAGGAATAGCGATAAGTGATGGCGATAATTAAGGTAATAAATGTTGTAATAACCAAATGCTGTAATAATGCTTCATTTGTTAATCTATTGCTTGTCCTACTGATACGAGGACTCGGTCGCCTGCTCACAGCTTACTACATACCTACCTACATATAGCATTCTAGCCCTCACACTGACACGGCGTCTGGGTCTGGAAGCTTAAGATTACAATCAAAATTGCAATCAGAACCAGCCTTCCTCACCGTAATGCAGCCATGACCCATATTGGTAGGAGTAGGAATACCAAAGTTGACTATAATAATTATTATAGAAACTCTTCCAGATCCAGCCTCCGCATATTATTTACGCCGCCTCAGGTTACATGTTACGGCTCAATGGTCCAAATATTCCCAAATCCAAATAATGATAGAACTCGAGCTCAAATTGGAATTACAGATAGCGCACTAACATGGCCAATATTGAGCCTCACACTACGACTACGACTACAGCGTATAATTGTGCGGGTAGAGGAAGACGGAAACCTTGTACTTAAGGAAGTCTATGCATATATATAAATACCTATATGTATAGGCATAGGAGCGATATGTGATATCAGTAGCAGCATCAGTACTTTCTGTGAGTAGAGAGGCTTTGCCTTGATTGCATGAACTACTTATTATATAGGAATCAGTGTCAAATACAAACTCAATAATGAGCTTTCCCTCACCATCTGTATGAGTGGATACCTACATGTGTAGCTTATTGTCTAGGCCTTTGGATTTGGATCTGCCCACGGAAATATCGATATCAAGTGCGATGGCGACATCATTTCCACATGTGTTCCTGAGGTACTTGTGTCCAAAAGTTAGAGATGAAATGAACCGAGGGAATATCCGTAGCCTATGTAGTAAAGCCGACGACGAACTGATCTTGGTCATCATGTAATTACATGCGACTTTCATGGGAATTTGGGTAACTTGTTTAGTGCTCCGGAGCAGCGATCTCATATACATACTACATGAACGTGGGCTATGCTGATCACTGGCACTGCTATAATACTAAAAAATACCAGTAGCGCTAATACTAAAACTTTATATTATTTACTTCATGTATATAAATCTATAGGAAACTGCACTACTTACCTAATTGCTATGATCACAGTCAGCCCTATCCCCTATCACAGAACTAATTTTTAGACTGCTACCCCTAAAAAGTACATATCTAGGCATTATGGACAGGTATACATAGCATAGTTTGTAGCTATAGTACGTGTGAACGTGAACTCTGTTTTCGGCGTTGTCCTTGTTTGTGGTCCAATTCAGTATACAAATACATTGTCGATTACCTACAAAATACTCTCACTCCTCATAACATTATACCATAGGGCTGAACTACTCAAACACTAAAACACGGGTAGGGACTGGTGATAGTACGAGCTTGGGTATAGACACAGACCATTGCCACGGCCAAGGCATGGGACTCACACAGCCTAGAGTTTTCAGCAGCGCCTACTGATACTATATAGTATAGTAGGTAGTAAGGTAGTAGTTTTAGTGCCTAGTGCCTAGTAGTAGTAGCAGTGGTGCGCGCGGGATATGGAATATCAGCACTATGTATTAACGTAGAAAGTAGACAGGAACATCGCTGGGACTTTCACTGTACTATACTATATAAGCCATACCAAAAACCAGTGAGCTCTACTCCCTCTCGTCTATAGCTGTAGTTGTGGAGAGCCTAGCTGTACTTTTCAAATTCCAGGTTTTTGGCAGTGGTGCGGTGTGTGGAAGGCGAACGTGGAAGGAAGAGTTTGTATTCCGTATAGCACTACATAGCATAGCATAGCCTAGGAGAGCAGAGCGTATGAGGCGAGCGAGTGAGAGTGAGCGGCGAGCGGGGTATGGAAAAGACATACACAGAGCTTGAGTTGAGTTGAGTTCAGTTGTGCAGGCTGTGGATGTGGAGCTTGGAATGGAAAAGGATAGGATGGATTGATATTGATTGTGGCCCATACCTCATTGCGCAGCTGGGAAAGCCGACTCTTTTCTGGACCATCTTTGAATCAGATCAGTGTACGAACAGCTTTTGCTCACGTTACATCCATACACTTCTTCCCCGGTGAGCTCTCACTCTCCGGCTTCTACAGAACACGGAACGACGGAATAGTAAAAAAACAAACGTGGACACTATACGACAGACTGAAAATAAACCAAACGGAAAAAAGAAGAGAAAGCTACAAGGGAAAACGGAAAGAAAAGAAAAACCGAAATTGATAGGGAAGGGACACTACACTGAGTCTCTCTTGTTCGAATCCATCACAGGCACAACTTAAAGGACGACTCTCCAACTTGAACCACAATCACATATTGGAATTTGAGTCTCAATTTCCCGATCGTTTTTTCGTCAGTGTGTGTCTCTGTGTGTGTATCTGTGTGTGTGTGTCGGTGGGGATTCTATTGGAATTTGGAATTCTTGTTCTTAAATTGGCAAATCTCAAGTTCTCATCCGGACGAGAGTCGAGTCGCTCAAGAGCGTCTAAATTCTGAGGCTAACAAACGATCTTGTTCCTTGGTCCTCGAAATTGCACAAACTGCAAGCTGCGAACAAAGGAGAAGATTCGTTTTCTTTTCATCTCCTTCGTCGTCTCTTCTTCAGTGGTCTGCATTTCTCTAATCTTCTTCTTCTTCATCTTCTCCTCTCAACTCGTCCTCCCTTCTTTCTAGCCCAGGATTTGGGAGTGACCCTGTGAGGAATAGCATACATAGCATTTACTCTAAAGTCTTCGTATACTTTTGACTCTGTACAGGGCTACGGCTACGGCTCACTGAGCAGTCTACAAATCTAAATCCAAATCCAAAACCCAATAAAAATCCATACAAAATTCCGCCCTCCTAACCGAATTTCTTCTCCTTCCTATTTGTTTTTTGTACTCTCGTCATTATTACTCTACTCATACATGTGTGAGACATTGTGAGCGCGTTGGAAATTTGTTCACTAAAGAAAAGGTCATTTCCCTCCTCCACATTCAACTTTCATCATTCAACACTCGCGCCTTTTATTCCATGTAGTAGTCTGATTTAATCTTTTAAATATCTTGATTTAACATCCTCATAAAATCTTGTTCTCTATTCCGATTCCGATTTCGACTCTGAAGAAGAATCCAATTCCAATTCTCATTCCAGTCTAAGAGTTCAAATTCAAACTGAAGGCAGCTCTACTCAAACCAAACCAAACCAAACCAACCCAAAGCATCATCAGTATTATTACTATTACTATTTATTATCTTTCACTTCCTTTTCCTTCCCATCTCCCCCGTCTCCGCCTTTAATAACCCAAACGAACCACAAACCAGGAACCACGTCTGAAGGGAAACTTGTCTTTCATCTTCATCAGCATCATCAGCAACTTTAACTTTCCTCACTTTCTCACAGCAAAACGGACAAACCTATCTCTTCCCCCAAATTACTTGTTCCCATCAAAACTTTTACAAACTCGGTGTTTCCTATATATGATATATAATAAAGAAACGTGTGTAAAATTGTTTTTAGTATAGACGGAAATGAAAATATATTGAAATTGAAATATTTGGTGAGGCAAAATATAAAAGTAATGGCGGAAGAGGACATAGTGTAAAGGAAAAAGTAGTGACACGCCAAACCCTCAGTTTTTATTTTCTTAACTTATTTCAATTTGGATTTTTTGGAGTGACGTCATTGAATTTGAAGTAGAATTCAAGAAGTCATCCGAATTAAACTGCAGTACTACGATATCACTGTCATCGTAATCGTGCTTACCTCATAACAAAATAAAATTCATGAAATTTATACTACTGTTTACAGAATTCAAAATTATTTACAATTCTTCTTGAAATAACAACTCAGCAAACACTATACTAGACACTATAATTGCTGTTATCGTGAGTTCAGTAGTTCTTTACAGTTGAAAGTTGACAGTTTCAAGTGCTGCATTGACGCACAGTTTTATGAGTCGGAGTCTAAGTTACAGCTAAAAACTACGAGATAAAAACAAACTCAAAATTAAATATTGACATTCATTCCATTAATTATATAATAACTGACAGACTTTAATTGTTGACTCATATCGCCCTGTAATTATTTAGATAACATCCCACCCACACACTGCAAATCCAACTCTTACTACTGAAGTCAAAGTGGAGCTAAAATTAATATAAAGTAGTTTCTTTCTTCTTGTGTACGTTTTAATCACAACGACAAATTCGTACTATTACTGTTCTATTTCTCAATACTTTTACTGCCAGATACTGACACAGAAAAGAAACCAGAAACTACAGCACACAGTGGCAGTGTACATAATATTTAATTAGAATGTGACCCAGCATTTGATTTAATCATACGCGTAGAAAGAAATAAGTTTTACAGGAGTTACGTAATTGATCACAAATCAAGATACTCAAAAATATATTGAAAATTAAACTTGAACATTTACATTTGGAGTCTTAACATAGTAAATGGTGACTAGTGGGAGTGTCTATAGCTATTTGGAGAAAAATAATAGTAATATTTAAAACTAAAAATAACTGATCCGTCTTACCTACCCTAACATTTAATTGTGTACACGGTTAATACCCATGTTCCAGAGAGTAGACTAAATACATACTAAAATTTAATGGAATTAGAAATGAAGAAATTAAGACTTTGGAAAGACGATTGTGAAATAGATTATGACAAGTTTAATCTAAGTTTTTCCAAAATTAACTCTACTCCCCTTGCTGCTGTTACTACTATAAATGTCGGATTGAGTGTGCCAATCTAAAACAGAAGAGAAAGGAAAAAAATAACACACACAAAAAAAACTGCAGTTACATTTAGTTTTGGCATTAGATTAGAAAGTACTGTGAACGCATACTAATAAGATTGACTCGTACTACTGGTGTACAAAAAAAACTGTATAAAATATAGTGATTAGTACGATAACATGCTGCTTACCTATGTTACCTGAGCTATCCTCAAGGAAATCAAAATAAAAACAAGGTCTAATACGTAAATTACATAGAAAAAACGAGTCAACCGAGCACGTTTCCGCTTGACGTTTTAACAAGATTAAAGTTTGAGTAACATAAAACTAAAATAGAAACGAAATAGGGTTAAGAAAGAGAGAAGGCAGTCAATGGACAAAGTGGAAGTTGATGTGTAATCACACGCAATAATTTTTGCACTACTTATCCTTAATTGTGACATGACGGAGGTAGAGCCAGTCCAGTTACAGCCACTTATCCCTCGACCACTATAACCATATAATAATTCCAGACTCTAAAGGATTGTGACAGAGTGAAAGCGGTGAAAGAGGGGAGAAAATAGTCAAGAGTGGAAAGGACAGTCGGCAGTCTAGAGACTAGTGCCTAGGATTCTAGGGGTAGACAGTGTATATATATACGGACGGGACTATATCCTCTCATCAGCCTCAGTGCCATCAGCATCCTATTCTATATATCTGAAGCATTTATTTTTTTTCTTCTCTCTTCCAAGTAAAGAACATTTTCCTCTTCCTCTTTTGTCTGTCTAACCCACGAGTCTCTTGGAATCCTGAAGTTCTGGACCAGAAGAAAATTGGAGTGAAAGGGAAAAAAAGAGAGAAAGTCCGAGGAAGCTTGAACGTATATTTGTACAGTAAAATATATAGTTTTATATGCAGTGTATATCAACTCACACAAGCTAATACGCTCCATTTTCCTACATACATAACACGGAAAAGTGCTAGTAAGGGATTAAAGAGAAAAATATAAGAGATAGAAAGAAAAAAAAGAAAGTGTTGTTTCCCCCTGTCATGTCATGTGAATGTAAAAAAAAGCATTTTTTTCTGATTACCACTGCCCATTATTACAACGATAAATTCAACCATTCCATCAGAATCTCTAAACCAATCCCAAAGTAAAAAAAAACAAACAAAACTACACAGTGTGTGTATCTATATATACCTATAGATACGTAGGTACTTCTGGTGAGAAAGGAGAATCGGAGGGAAAAATCAAAAAATCTCTAGAAAAATCTAGGGAAGAGAACAAGGGTGAGAGAAAGGAAAGGAGAAAAAGAAAGTATACTGACAGGAGTTAGTCCATCGGTGGAATCTGATCAGAAAGTCTTCTCAATGTTCTTCCTAACACTTTACACATTTTCATCCATTTGGATCACTCACACACTCAGTGGTAAGTTGACATATTTCTTTATTTCTCATCAAGCCATCATATACTTTTACTCTCTCATTTTAGCTCTCACATGCCGACTAATGTTCAATTTAACATATCTACTTCAACGAACGGTTCCGCAACCACTCTCTATCAAACATAATGTACAGATTTCAGAGGCTCCATTAAGGTAATTAGTTTCTTAGCGTTTACAAATTGCACAAGGGGAGGAGAGCTCCAACACTGGAACACGAGAGATGTGTACAGCGTGAAATAAAAGCATTCGCATAAGCTGAGCAACTTCTTATATCTAATTTTTAATCATTAAATATTTTAATTACTTCTCTAAGCATACGCTACCCGAGCCATTCTGCAACCATAGCAAAAATATTCAGACCATGTCTATGTCTAAATAATAATTTTTAGCTATTTTAGCTAGCTGCCGTTTCTAAACTAGGTAGAGGTACTTTCACCCTTGCATAAAACAAATACACACAAAGCTATGCAAAATTATGCATACAACAGAATATGCATAACGCTCAAACAATCTCCAAAGAATAAATAATACGAGTGATTCAGCTCTACTTCGCAGAACTAACGATTCTACAATTCAATTTTTTACGAATAAGTTAATGCAGGTTTTGTGTCCCATTATTTTAGTCTGGACTCTTTGTTTGCATCAGTGGAATTCATTATAAATTGTTTCACTCTCTGCTCCTCTACCCATCGTCTTGTGTGCTTTAAAAAATTATTTGATAGAACTATAGACATGTACATGTTCACGTTAATAATAAATGTGTCTAGTGTATATGTATAAATAATAGTCTACATTATAGTGTATCTACGTATGCACATAAATGGTAATGCCACATGACTCAACTCAAGTTTTTTCAACACAATCACTTCACAAAAATACTGTCATCCTAGAATCCTAGAGAAAGGCATGCAAAGAGAGCCCTGTGATAAACTTTTACTTTGCTCATTTATTTCTCTGTTCAAAGGCTTGGCACTACATATACATACGGAGTAGTCAGAATGCAGGGGACTACACAGGTAGTAAATGTTGGAGAGTTGGAAGGAAGGAGAACGATTTTACACGTGAAAAATTTAGGAATCATTCCATGCCAGAGAAGGACCAAAGAAGTCTACGGTGTACATAGGGCATACGGAGTACTTTCTCCACTGTTACTGGTACTCTTTGAAGGTGAAATAACATTGCAATTGAAATTAGAGTGGCATAGTCCTGTCTCTCGTTCTCTCCGTCACACAACTATATAATCTTCAGCTCCATACCCTAACTATATAGGACTATAATAATATGACTATATATACTTTAGTTTGAGAATGTTTAGTTCCTTTGTCCTTTGATGTGAACATGAGAAGGCTGGGAAGGGAAATTGTATCTAAAGTGAAAGTCCCTGTAGTGCGTAGTGAGTAGTCTGTATGTATGGACATCCGCATCCGTATCTATTGCTGTAGTTAGAGTGAAAGTGGAAGTGGCAGAGACAGCCCGCGTAGTATATCTGTATACATATAATGATTTATGATTGTTTTTGTTTTAAGGTAAGCTAAACTGTAAGTGTCCTAATTGTGACTTTGAATCTGTAGAGCTTGGTGGAGTAGCTGTAGTTCACACTTTGAGGAGAGGGAATTCAAATCTCACACAAACAAACACACATCCGTACACACCCTATCTTACACTCATGCCTTAAGTGGCTCTGACACTGTATATGCATATACTGGTACTGCACTATGGCTGAGTAGAAGGAGGGTAGAAACAATGAAAGCGTGTCAGTGCCACGAAAAGTTTCTGAAATATGTAATTAATCTTTCGATCCAAGTTACATAGACTTGAGAAAGTTATAAGGCTTAGTGAACTTCTTTTGGTATGGTGATGGGGTTCCTGGTTCTTATTCGTTCTGGATCTGGTTCTGGTTCTGGTCTTCACGTCATTTGGATCTGGGAAGATGTTGGTCCGCCTTTCCCTACATCTATATTTATACAAACCATTACTTGCTACTATTAATACTTCCCTCTTGTTGTTCCTGTCTACAAGAAATTAAAAACTGAACATGAGTAAAATGAAAGTTGACTCTCAAAAATTGCTGTGAAGGTTTAATCTAATTTAATTTATCGGGAGTTTGCAGTACGGAACCTCTCACGTCAGTTATGTGTGTTGTGTTCATGTCAAATGTAAATTTCACCACAAAGTAAAATAATTAACTTTAGCTACATCTACAGCTAGAGCTTTAATGCTTGTATCATAGTGTGAGCGCTTGATTGCATATGCGCATTTTTTAATTTGAAATAATGATATATATAATGGAAATGCTGCAACTGTCGACGAATGTATAGCCTATACATTCCTTTGCTTTCTCTTAATATATTAGGGTAGGTAATGGCTTTGGTCATATATATATTTAATGACTGTCTAAATATATGACTATAACTATAATAATAACCGACTAAAATAATCTAATATCAAATAGTGCGAGGTTCTAATTCTAGCTGGTTAGAGCAATGCATTACAGACCTACTACCGCATTTACACTTAAATGCCATAGATTAAATCAATTATGTATTTACTACGTCTATCAATTTATACCTTGAAATGAAGACATGAAATAATCATGGTTACGGTGGTGAAAACAACTGTGAGCTCAGGCCTTTTCAGGCTTTTTCTTATACATACATTCCTTCATACGCCATCCATATTTTCTCTCTTTTTGGGTCCCTTTCCAAGCACTGGCTGTTTTTGCTGGAGTTGGGCAAAAGTGCAAACGTCAGCACGTAGACAATTTTGAACCAAAAATACACTGACGCACACACACGTAGTGATTTTATAGGAGTGCGAAACTACGGACTAGGATGTGGTGTATAAAAAAATCGAGCAGATTGTTCCTCCATGTAGCTATTTATCTCTTGATATATCTGGAAAATAAAATTGGATAAAATAAATGCACATTTCACAACTATGTTTTGAAAAATATTAACCTGTGTTAATTACATGAAAAGGCTATAATTATTAGGTTGGAGTATTTGGAATTAGGATCGTGGGTAGGGAGTTTTTTCGTCGGAGAATGGAGAGAGACATCGGAAAATGGTTACATTTCAAGTTCAAACTAAACGCTCAAAGAAATTTTCTTTTCGGGAGGGAGGGGGGAGGGGAGGGGTCCGGCTGGATGTGGAATAAAAAATGGGGAACAGTAGAAACAGGGTAGTTTAAATCTAACCGCAGATGCGTCTATCATACTCATTCATTCCAATTTTGTGTTCCGTCTTGCTTGTTTAGCTTAGTAAGCGTTGCTGTTGGCATTGGGAAAGTAGGTAGGTAAGTCATTCCAAAATGCTTTTTCCCCACACATTTCAGCGTGCTATGTATCTAGGGCACAAGAACCAACATATAAGGCACAGGTATGATATGCATCTACCTACATACATCCTGGGAGCGAGGATCTAGACTTAGACTGAGGATACAAGAAAAATGAGAAATTATGGTGACGACTAAAGACAAGATATAGAAAAGTATTTGCCTTGTATTTTTTCAGTCAGGTCACGAATCTGCAATCCATACAACACCCTAAAATTATTGAACTGGCTGGAATTCGATTGCTGACAGTTGCCCAACCACCGATCCTCTCTTACTCTTCACAATGCAATGTATTGGTTGTCTGAAGGTCTGTCTCTCAGTCAGACAAGACTAAAAAAGCCGACACACTTTTTATTTCTTTCTATCCAACTTTTGACTCACATCTACCTACCTACATTTACATTATATATTGAAAAAAAGGCCCCACTATACGTGTAGGAAAAGGAACGCATACGTGCTTTCACATCCCGCATCCACACCCATTTATTTCCGAGAGTAGCTTTCAGGGTACATAGTAAAGACATGTACACGTAGGTATGTAAGCATGAGGAAGGATACATAAATTGTATTCACCTTTTAACCTTGCCATGACTCTGTGTCTATACGACACAACTCCCTGTTTACAAATCGCATTGCTCCCCCATCACCATACTCTGCATTGAAGTCTAAATATGGATGTGTATGTACGTACATCTATGTTGTGAGTAAGTTTAAAATCGATCACATTTAAGGCAGTCGCTGTCTGTCTGGTGGTGGTTGTAAGATGGGAAAGTCAAGATATACATAGAATGTGGATGTTGATGGTGGATAGATATAGTTGGTTGGCTGGTTGGTTAGTTTACTGGCAGAATGACTGAATGGATTGAGAATTCCTTCCGCTTCACTTTACCATACCCATCCCATCCCATCTAATCCTATACCCATGAAAATTCAGTATTTTTTTGTGGAGATTCATTAGAGAAGAATCAGTGGGGAAGGGAAGTTGCAGTGGCTTGGAATGAAAAGAAGGAGGTCTTCTCGTTTTTTCCCCTACTTTATCCTTTTCCCTCAACTAAACTAAACTATCCTATTCCTGGCCCAGACTATGCTTCTTGTAGTTGTAGTCATTTTCGTTCTCGTGATGAAAGTTAGCGAGAGCGGAAATGTTTCAGACAAATCCTAAGCCCACTAACGAAATCCAAATGCTCAAAATGCTTAATATACACAGCTATATTATTATTATTATGCATTACTATTACCTAACGTTCAGGAATCTAAATCTATTTATTTTAGCTTTCACTCTGGCTCTTTGCTATGGAAAAAGGTGAGGTAGCATTGTTAAGTTTCTTGAGCAGCGTCAGTTATTGTACACTCTACAGATATTATTGTTATATATAGCTATACATCCTCTCTTCATCCTCAAACCTCAAAGTGTGTGTAATGTAGTGTAGTCTATAGAAAGAAAAAGGAAAAGGCCGACAGACAGAGAGAAAGCAGAAAAAGACAAAGACAGAAAGAGCAAGAGAGAGAGAAAAAAAGGAGAATATTCTGTCGGCAGTCTGCACGTCATCTTGACTCTGAGATTCAGAGTTTTCTGCCTCATTACATCCCTTTCTCTTTTTATTTCGTCATTCGTATTTTCCTCAAAGTTTCCCCATTAGCGATCCACCGCAAAATGACAACGAAAAAGACAACTACAATTACGGGAACGGATCCATAGCCCTTCCTCCGCTCTGTCATTGTAGTAGTCATACAGTCAAAGTTGTAGCCACCTAATTCTAATCCTAATGCCAAACTAAAACTCTCATAAATCCTCTACACTTCCGTGAGTATCAAAAAACCAAACACCAGTCACCATAGACAAGCCACTCTGCCACATACTACGATTAGCCAGACTACTCACAGTACATACACTGAACTCATCAAGTAACAATATAATATACATCCAATATTAGTATGAGGGAAACTTCCCTATACTCATTTGATATCTTTATCAAAATGACTCATGAGATTGAAATCAAGTGGACAAATTTTAAGGCTCTGTATGTATAACCCCTGTCATCCTCATTGTTAATTCTTTGAATCGACAAATATCCGCCGGGAAAAACTTTGTTCGCCTTTCATATACGCTTTTCAACGTACCCACACATATAGGAAGCAGCATACGATTAGTTATTATTATCTGCATACGTAATAGGAAGGAAGGCGCATTGTGGGGGTATATGCATACAAGCACTTGTATTTGTACGCAGTGTACTTTCCCCTACTTTCTCTACTGGTGAAATCAGAGCATATCAGTCAGTAGTGGCGGCAGCCGACCAGCACACTACACTCATTCACTTGGAGTTGGAGTGAGTGAAAGTAAAACAAAGACAAAGGGAATAATGCCCAACCTTTAGATGGAGTTTATAGTTGGTTGGCTATATACTTGTGAAGGGTATGTGAGCGGATTAAATTATACAAGCATAATAGGAGGACAGCATTCGAGCTGACTCAAAGGCCTGTCCGTTCAACCTTTCTCTTATAAAGCTATACCCTTAACATTACTGCTACCGCTATACCGCCGCTGTTTTAAATTCCAAAGTTAAATTCATGCCGGTGCCAATAATACATAATATGCATCTTCTTGCCCGTCCCCGGTCCCGGCATTCTAAATTTTCCAAGTAATTTCCGCAT
Source organism: Dicyrtomina saundersi (assembly GCA_034695245.1). Lineage (NCBI taxonomy): Eukaryota > Metazoa > Arthropoda > Collembola > Symphypleona > Dicyrtomidae > Dicyrtomina > Dicyrtomina saundersi. The sequence continues at coordinate 1,581 of JAQFZE010001762.1, read as the reverse complement.
CGATGGCGCATATAGAGCGGAGTATATTGGTACGGAGAGACATTCAAGTGTATTATCCATTGAGAGCATGATGGAGATCCACAGGATGGCTCGTCTTCATCATCGACATCCTCATGGTACTCCTACACATACATGCCACAAGTATAAGTTGAAATGATGACTTATCTTCTACTTCTGCCTCAAGACTCCAACAGCCAACTAGATCAGCCACTTACTTAGACTTGATGTTGTTTTTACAAGAGGCCTTTGCCAATTCCACTCTCCTCCTCATATCCTCCAACTCCTCTTCTCCAACACTGCATTTTGGATGACGGAGCAGTAGCGTGACAACGACGAGACCGGGAAAGACAGAGATGGCGACGACGACTATGACAGTAATATGTTTTGCATTGCGGATTCCATTTTCATTCCAACGAGGTTCGAGAGCACCAAGTTGGAATTATGTACGAGTCGTATACTGTAGCTCCCCATTCTCCACTGACAGCCATATATCCAGGGGCTACGTGGCTCGGCATGTAGAGGATGATGGAGCCATTTTAACGAGCTCCATGTTCACAAAAGGAAGACGGATATGTTTATGCTTATTGCCCACACATTGGAAACTTCCTACAAAACACAGAATGTGCCTGTACACATTCCACTTTTTTTGTCTGCCAAGGCCTTCTTTGCGTAACTTGGTATTATTTATTGGGGAAAGCAATCATGCTCAAAGTCAGTTGTCAGTTCCATAGAGAAAGGACATATAGTGACTGTACTATTGTCTTTTGCGCCATCATATTGTATGGACATATCAGTACAACTAGGTCACACCACGCACAATAAAAATGTAGCCACATTTTATATTTTGTCTGTGTGAGTCATGTCCTTGCATTTATTCTTTATACTGCGCTATGTCATCCTTGTCCTTTCCTTTGTTTCGAAATAAATCGGAATTGAGGGAAATTTCTGTAAATGCTTCACATATTATGTAGGTACTTACAAACTAGTCTCACCCGAAATGGTGGAGAACACACAAGTATATACTGATAATTGAAACTGAGAACTTGGAGGATAGGAATGGTGAATTATTGCACGAGTATAATTGAGCAGGGCCAGTACTAGAGTGAAAGTTGCCGTTGCCATTCCCGTAAGGATGATGACATTTAGAAGAGTTGGAGACGGAGCCGGAGACTGAATTGACAATTACAAGTATAATTTGGAAGCAAAACTTCTTTCCGCATGTTCTAGTTGTCCATGTCACACCGCACCGTCCATGAGACTACGAGAAAGACTCCAAAACTCTTGAAAGAAGGAATTGAGGTTAAAAGAACTTTTGAATGAATTATTAATGCATGGTGGTTCAGCTCCAAATGATTCTAATGATTGAGCTCATCATCTTCATCATGCTTGAGACTCGGGACGGAGAGGAGCTGTAGACAGTAGGAAGAGACATCTGCTCTGCTCTGAAGACTGGCCCCATCATATAGTCCTCGTCTTTGGACTAATCCTCGTCCTGGCATTGCTCCTCATCTTCAAAACCATTTCCTCAAGATTATCTTTGTGACTTCTGATTTCTTGGCTCCTTGGCGTCGTACAATTAGA
>JAQFZE010001761.1:0-16682 GCA_034695245.1 Dicyrtomina saundersi | reverse complement strand
TCATTTCAGTTCTTTTGTCGATTTTATACTTTAAAAATTGAAAAAATGAGGGATCGCCCATAAATGACTTCACGGGTAGGGTCAATTGGTCCGCTTGGATAATGTTGGCATCAAATGTTAAAGATAGCCATTTACGCAAATTTTAAGCTGCTGACAGGGTCACAGGGTCTAAAAAATTTAAATATTTGAATGACATCATTTATGGACGACCCCTTGCTAATTTTAGGCTAGTTCGTATTTAAATAGCGCAAAGCTTATGGTTTCCGAAAAAATCAGAAAACTGATAAAGTGGTAAGGTAAAATTCCTATTCAATTTCCTATATGATTTTCGAGTTTTTGTATTTCGACCAATTTTGAAAATTTCAATTTTCGTTTTTGGCGCCAAAACGCAATTTGCACCGATATGATTATATACGTTGTAATGACCCCACCACGTAGTACATGATCTGATATTGTTTGCTTCATTTCAGATTTTACACTTGGGAAATGTCCCTTGTTAGACTAAATTTGGCGATTATACACAAAACTGTACATCAACGAGTCCGTCCAACAATAGCTAATCAAAATCGTCAATTGTATTGAAGTCTGGTGCTCATTTTTATTTCTAAAAACTATCTTTGAGGTACGGAGATGGGCCAAGGGAGGTAAGTTGTGGCAACATATTATGAAATCCCGAGTTGCTGCCTTCGGTCGAATTTAGTCCACAATGTACTAAAGAGATAAGACTAACAATAAGACATTTATTAGAACTGATATTTTAGATTTCAGGTGTTCAGTAATGTTTCACATTTTAAAGGGACTATAATTTACAAGAAATCACTCTTTAGTTCTAGGCAACTGAGCATGTGTGTTATTATAGTATCGAAATAATCAAGTGGTAAAAAAACATTCTTATAGTCTCTACGTAATTAAGCTAAGTTAATCAAGAGAAGAATTCGCTTTCGTTAGTATATAAATAAACCGTATGTCGTCGTGCTTCCTGTGCTACAGATACTTACTAGTTAGTCGGAGGTATGCACCACGGCAGTGAAGTTGCTTAGAGCAAAAAGATTTAAACTTATTCTGCAATATGATACTGTATCATAGTTTTTACTCAAGTGGACATAGGGATTCGGTTGCTCTGGATTCGAAATTTTAGTGAATGGTCTAATTCGCGTTAATGGCCTCCGGCACATGTAATTGTATGTTATACCGAAAAAGGGCATACCTAAAGCTCTGCTAAAGTCAGCGAGAAGACCACTAATTGATTTAGCTCCAGGACCTGCCTGGGAAGTGCTAACATTCAAATGACTCGTATTTCCTTGTTGAGAATGATGTCCTAAACCCATTCCTTGAAGTTGTTGTTGTTGTGCTTGTGGTCCCTGTGAGGAGTGTTGTTGGTTTGACATTAAATTCAAACTTTGTTGATATTGCTGTTGTTGTCCGAGTGATTGTTGTGCTTGATGAGATCCAACTAGGTGATTTGGGTTTTGTTGATTGTTTGAGTATGCGGTACCGGAAACAGAGCTAGGTGCTAAGGGTCTACCACTTTGGTCGTACAGTTGTTGTTGCTGATTAGGATTCATTTGGATTTGGGACGAAGGTTGCTGCTGTTGCCAAGGTTGCTGTTGGAGAGAATGGAGTGATCCATCCGGAGGTACTTGACTTGAGTGTTGAGGGGACGTTTGTAGTTGGGATTGGGCTGATTGTTGTGGAAGTGACATGAGCTGAGACTGTTGTTGGAGCTGGAGCTGGAGCTGCTGTTGCTGCTGCTGGAGTTGTTGTTGTTGATGGATTTGGGCTTGTAATTGTTGTTGCTGTTGAGGTTGCATGGGGCACTGTGACTGGACTTGAGTCTGCGTCATCACAGGAGGAACTTGCTGTTGTGGATTTAGAGAATTGCTAGATTGTTGTTGTTGATATGGTTGATTTGGATTCTGATTCATTTGTAAGGAGTCTGTGGAGGAAGCTTGGCCGAGTCCTATTCCACTTGTTGGACCCAATAAGGAAGAAGGACCACTCATGTGTAAATTACTATTCCATTCATTCCCTCCGACCACACCAGACTGCTGACCCAAAAGCCCCTACAAGTCCCACATCTCACATTAAAACCATCCATTAAGGACTCAACGAGCATATTATTATAATAGTTGATCAATAATTTAATTTATAATTATTATGAATTCTGCATTAAAGGAGAACCTGCTGTTGCTGAAGTTGAGCTTGTAAGGAACGCGCATTCATGTCCATTCCTTGCTGATCGGAAGTGGTGGATGAAGTTTGTCCAAACTGCTGTAATGAATTGGGGCCGGAGGCAGAAGTGGTGACTCCCTGTCCTTGTAACACGGAGCCACTCATGGAAATGGAAGAATTAATAGAAGTTTGATTTAGTAAGGATTGATTGTCCATGGAGGCCATAGATTGGGTAGGAAGTTGAGTATTGAGATTATTTGGGTAGGATAGATTGCCTTGTGCATCTATTGTGGGCTGTTGTTGTTGTTGCTGCTGCTGAGAGTGTTGACTGATCACATCTAAAGGTGGCGGTTGATTCTGATTAGTCAGGGAAGGCATTCGATTATCCAACGAACGTTGTGGTCTGAGTTGAGGCCGTAATGGAGTTCTCTGATCTGCTGGTGCCATTCCCGGGATACACTCTTGACCTATCCGTCGACGAGGACTTCCATTATTCTCGCCTGCTCCCGCCATACCTTGAATGCCTATGTTTCCCACACAACCAACACAATACAAGTCAATTCCACATTTCATTCTCATCCTCCAGCATTTTCCCACACTACAATGCTTTCTACAACATCAGAAGATTCTCATGTCAGAATCACATTTAAAAACCAACCATAAACTCAACAAAAAAAAACGTCGTTGTCGTACTGAGCTTCTGAGAGCAACGAATATCAATCGAGTTCTACAACTCTACAAAACTGTACTACTGCATATTTGTTCTGGTGTACATGTCTTATTAATTGTGAGTGATGTGTATGATCCTATTGGCTTGTGTAATTGAGGAGTTAATTATTTGTATTTAAAAGAAATCCTGAATGTAAAATATACGGTGGGATGACGGCGGTGTGGAATGTCTTCAAGTATTAAGTATGTCTGTGTTTGGGTGTTGTGAGTGTGTGTGTGTGGGGTGTAGCTGCTACCTAGTTCCTAGACTTAGAGCCAGACAGGCCCACATCAGCGTGCCTTCTTGATCATCTACAAGGGAAGGGATGCCGAAGCGAAAGACTGTTTGTGTAGGCATACTCTACGAAGGACTGACTAGTGAGAGGAATGGAGGAACCCAGTTAATTTGTCTTGAAATATCACTATATAAGAAGTTGGAACTGGCTATACCTATATTTTTATTACTATTGAGTCGAAATTTTGCAAATATACGTTCTAATTACAACGATCACGTACAGACTTTGGCACCCTAGCACCAATACCAATGGCAACTTATCAGTGACTCTCCTCCTCCTACCAAATATCGATTTGTCTCTTTGCTAACTAGACCCACATTCTGTCTTCCTTTTTGGGCTCGTAGCTTCCCTGCTTCGGCTTCACTACTCCACTACTCTACCCTCTCCTATTCTATCCTATCCTATGGCACAGTATATAACAGAACTGGAGAACCAGATCACACATGAACCCATACAGACTACACCATTTCAGCTTCAGACAGAGCGTCGAATCAACTCTTCAAAATCACTAGAGAAACCTCGATTTCCTCTCCCTCCACTCTTCACTCCTAGCTTTATTTTCCTTCCCTTTCCTTTGCTTTCCTCCGCTTTTTCTCTCGGTTACTTCAAAATAATCCTAGCCCATTTTGTTCCCTATACAGATTACGGGCATTTCCCTATATATATATATATGTTCAAACAGACACATTCAAACTCTCTCTCTCTCTCCCTCTGAAGTCTACGTAGGTACACTGCTATATACTCCTACTCCTGCTATATGCTTCATACTTTTTCCTTTCATTTCAAATTCCTATCTGTATTTATAATCTAGACTGATATGATATCGAGTCCCCACAACAGATATAACGTAAATCTTGATATGCAAATAAAATATGTAATTTAATGTGTAAATGTCCTTTCCCACACCCTGCCGCAGTGTCTCCAATGTAAACGGGCTTCCATTTATGTAGCTATAATAACTGACTCTGTGCACCACAATCACTCCACGTCGGATCCTATCATATCACAACACATCAAATAGAATATTCAGAAAGAGTGTCACAGTATATATGAGCCTCGCTGCCAAAAACGAAAACGACCAAGATCGAGCCTATTAAACCAAAACTTTGAGGGGGGAAAAAGTCTGCAGAGTCAAAGTCGATCTTTTGAGGTTGGTGGTTGGTGTGGCCACATGACACACACAGACAGAGAGAGAGAGAGAAATATAGTGAAAAAAAACTCTTGGAAAACATTATTTTGTTTTCTCTTCATTGACTTGATGATACTAGAGCGGAGTATCAAGTGTGACTGCATATGTCCCTTATGGAGTTGGCTGCATAGAAAAGTTATGTATATATATATATATCTAACCAGAGTATTATTAACTCAAGAAATAAATTGAATAAAAAATTTGCCAACAATTTAACACAAGAAGAAACTCTTCAAAAATCTCTTCTTAAAAAATTTTATGGTTTCTTTTATGTCTATTTTCTGTAGATATATCTTAGTTTCTTAAGCTCTTTCTTCCCATGCGACTATTCAAATGTATCTTCTCTCTCTCTCTCTCTCTCATATTTAATTTGGTTGTTGTTGAATACACTCAATGAATTCAAGTCAAAGATGACTAAACCTCACACTGAATCTTGAACGTAATTTCCTTGTGTTAGTTAACACAATTTGAGACAACGAGTTCATGGGAGAGAGGATACCTAACTTTCTCCTCAAGAATTTTTCGAGAATACAATTTTTTTTTTAACTTGCCGTTTAAGATATGGCGTAGTCAAATGCAGAGAAAGAGATGGAGAGAGAGAGATAGAGACGGGCTACATACATACCAAGACGAACACATGCCATGTAGGCTGTCAGCCAAGCCAAGCCAATGCCAATACAGCCGCCTTCATGTCTCGGCATTTTTGTGACTCTTCTTATTTCCCAGCAGAAACTTTAAAAAAATTTTATGATCAGACAGAACTGAAATCATGGAAGCTGACACTGATGCTTGTTCTTGATGTCTCCACTTACAGTTCCTACGTCTACTCCTACCACTACATCCTTCTTTTCACTCTATTTTCTGTCTATTTTTTTTTCTGTCTGTCTGTCTGTCTGTCTTGTCCTGCCTCCACAAGCTACTATAAAATCTACACAATCCGTTTTTTTTCCTGTCTGTATAGCTCCTTACTTCCAGGGGAACAATTAGTTGGATCCGCTTGCAAAAAAATGCCTCGGCAAAAGTTCATAAAAATATTGACATTATATGAATAGATAGTTTTTCTGAGGAAATGTCGGATTATTTTAGAGTTTGTCGGAAACTGTTTAAAATATTCGAGTTAAAAGTTCTGTATCGGTATAATTGAGATTTGAGAATACTGCAACTATACTGTGACACACGCTATTATATCCACACACGGACTGCATGTATGCTTTGCATTACTTTTAAAAAGAATAAAATATCGCGGCTGTCTCACTCCCCTCCCCTCCCTACTTCCTGGTATTTAGACAGTCATAAATAGTAAATAAAATATTCGTGTCCAATGTTGTGGGATACACAAGAATAATGGATCGATTAAGTAAATGCCGTTGCTTCATTTGTTTGTAGGTAAAATGAGCGAGACAAATAAATAGACAGGGAGACTCAATCCCCGTCTCTGCTCTGCCACTACACGGACCCGTCTCCCAAACTAATGAATAAAATTCCGAAATTCAAATAAAGCAATAAAACCTCGTTGGAATCTGAAACTTGAGCACTAAATGTTATCTTCTTGTGAGTCGAGGATTTATTTCAATTCTGAATATATTCTATTAACGAAAAGGAAAACGAGCTCAGATCATTTTTTTTTCTTTTACTCCAGTAAACTCTTTTGTACATAATACTATTAGGAATTAGGAAGAATGTAAAGCTAGTCGATTATAATCCCAATCAAATACCTTCCAAGAAATAACGACAGAAAGACCAAGAAAGGCTTCTCTATACCATTACCATTCCCTCTATGCCTATATCCCATTCCACTATATATCAATTTGGTATGTACCTACCTATGTAATTGTATATGTGTAGGTCGTGAGTAGATTTGTTCCCTGACTGAGTTTGTAAGTGTCTCAGGGATTGTATGACACAATGAGTTTATGAATAGTTATAATCCTAGCTATTCATGTGAATGTCTAACTGTGCATATTAGAAGTCATGTAAAGGTGCTAACTGTAGCCTGCCTACATAGGTCTAAAAGTGGTTAGTGAATTAAAATGTTTCGTGTGACTTACAGACCACCTTTTCCATCTATACGATATGATATCTTATAGTGTGTATGTAGTAAGGTAGGTACATTGTAGGACATTGTACTACAAACTCCTACAATGTAGTAAGGTGACATTATAATTACTATAGATTTGAACTAATTATCATAATGGCATTGTTTGGTAAAGTAGTACGACTAAAATGTAGCTTAAAATATTATATGCTAAATAAAAAAGGAAATTAGACTAGTTCGTGAGCAAAGTTATGTGAATAATTTAAGTAAATGAGTAATTAATGTGAAGATAGTGTGTGTGTGTTTTTTTATGATAAATTAAAACGAAAAAAATAAATTTGGAGTAATAAGTAGGAAAAAATGCTTTATAAAAAGTGAAAGATTTTTGTTAGTGAAATATATATTAGCACTGCAATGCACTGCGACTGCACGGCTGCTGCTGTGATAGCTAAGTAAATTTTAAATAAAATAAAAAAAATAAAACAGAATTCATATAGCAAAAAAAAATAGTAGAGAATGACGATATATTATTAGTATAGATATATAGACATTGTAAAATTTGAATGTAGATCAACACATGATATATATTATTATATTTCGTAGGGGATCTCAGCGCTGAGCAAAGTAATGAAAGGAGGATGGACGAGTAAGTTGAATGAAGTAAGGACGAGAAGTTTGAACGAGAACGAAGAAAGAAAAGGAGAATGGAGTTTTTTTTTGTTGGACATTTAAGGAATTTAAGGATGGCGATTCTGTAGCTTTCAAAATTGATTTTTCTTTCTTTTCTTATTTTCTTTTTTTTTTACCAAAATGAGAGAAATTTAAATGGAAAAGTAAGAAGAAGCAGAGAGCATAGCGGAGAATGGAATTTTCTAAACTAAAAAGATTGTGAAGGTTTCGTTTTTTTTTATATATAGTGTTGTTAGAGAAAACTAAGAAACTAGAAGCTATAGAGGTTCATATATAGGAATTATTTCTATAGGGTAAAGCTATAGTTTTCTAAAGCATCTACTACGAGAGTGTCATAGGTATATTCTCAGGTGGGTTACATTTTATATAGGTAGGTATATATATATAGGGTACTCAAGCTAAGGAATATATCTACTTACGTCAAGGTATACTCAAGCGTATAATACTCTTGAGAGTAGTGGAGAAAAATTGAGACAGAAAGAAAAGTATATATAGGCATTTGAGAAGCAAAAAAAGCAGTTAGAGTCATAATGTGTACATCTAACGTATGATCAAGCTAAGAAAAAAAACTACATTTAAAAACTACCTGATCAAAAAGGAAGCGGTGACAGAGGATTTCCAGAGTCATATATTTGTCGAACAAGAAAAGACACACTTTAGTGGATTTTTTTTTTTTAAACTAGATCAAACTCTTTTACACGTACGCAGATGCTCAGAATCAGACATTAGTACACTATAGACATACGAACTATTTCACTAAACAGACCAGACAATGAGCATACCTACTATATATGTATAGGTGGTGGGAAAGTACATCATTTCCCCTCAGTACTCATACTCGCTCGCATTTAAGTATTACAATATTATTATTGTGACTATAACCTAAAAAAAAGTACGTGTTGGACACTATATTTATATACATACTCAGACAAGTAAAAATTTGAGGCGATCGAAAGCGGACACGCTAAATATAATATATACTCAACATATATATATATATATTATGAACCAAACCTGAAGCCATGCTGCCAACAGTACTAACTATATATAAATATACTAATACTTGTAGAAAAATGTCTTTAACTGTTTCCACAAGATTCTATATATTTTACTAACAAGTATTCTCTGGAAAACTTTTTTCATTTCGGTAAGAGGCATGCATTCGAGAGTCAAATCACTAAAAGAACAACAACAGTAAAAGTATATACGTAAAAAAAACAATAAATATCTTCACGATTTACAATTTACGATTACAAATACAAAATTTAGACTACTATACAGCAATGCTTTCAATTTGAGTTTGAAAATCTAACCAAAAAAAAAAATCTTAACCTTAAGAAAACGTATTTGTAAATGAATGATACCTACAAATAACCAAAACAAAAGCAGCACACCTATTACATTTACATATAATTATAATTATATGTAAATCTGTAACTTGACAATTTACAAATGACATATTAAAATGGTATTATTTAAATACTCAAATAAACTTTTGTTTTGTCTAAAATATTTGAATACTTGTTTCTTGATATAGCTCATCATCATGCTTTTTTGTTTTTTTTAGTGGATTTCTTTTTTTTTTAATTTGCTTACCTTACCTCATGCCTCATGGTTTTTTTTCCCAAATGAAATCACAATGGTATTCTGTGCTTTTGCTTTTTTTCTTGTGTGCCCTTGAAAATCATCTGGAATGGTTTTAGCTCTGGTGTTACCTTTTGAACTCTCATAGGACTATCATAATATACAGTTTCGGACAGAACTCTCATTCATAATACATATAAATAGATCATAATAATAATAATTACAGGTACATGCTCATATCTGACCGGATAGATATTAGGTATAGATATGAACAAATATTTTCTATTGCAGTTGATATACATATATAATAAGGTTGAGTATTATTTTAATAAGTCAAGAAGTTACTCAGGATTTTCTCTATGTAGTGAAAGCATTCTTTCTTTTTGTTTTGATTGAAAGGAGGCAGTAATTTTGAGAAGATAATTTTTTTTTTTGAGATTGAGGGAATAAGAATAAAATTACATGATAATTATTTTAATTCTATAATCATCCATCACATGACATGATAATAGATACTAAAGCACGAGAACGATCAGAGAGAGAGAGAGAGAGAGAGAGAGAGAGAAAGAACATAAATGGGGAGAAAATGATTTTGTCAGAGCAGCTTGACTCTTGACTCTCAAACTCAACATGAGTCACGCCACAACACCAGAGTTTTTCCACCAGAAAAAGATGCGAAAATGTACGTACGTCAAACATAATAGGTGCTATATAGATTAATAGATTAAGAAGAAGAAGAAAAAAAAGAAACAGAAGAATAAACTATACATTAAAAAAAATGAACGATTAATATAATATATATATATCTCATGCAAATATTTAGAAAATTACTAATCAAAATAAAAAGCTAAAAACAAATTGGACGAGTAAATGATAGATACGTAATAAAAGTTAGAGACTATATACTCATAATTGATAATCTAGGAATGATATTTATATATTTTTTTTTTGTATAATTACTGTTACTGTTATATAGAACAATTGTGAGAAATACAAGCTGGTTATGGGTAAACGATTGTACATTACACTAAACTTTATACATTTACGGAAAAAAATAAATCATACTATAGGTAATTATATTTTTATTCAAAAATAATACGTAGCTAGGCATGTCCGACTGGCATTCCAAAGAAAATAATAATTTTCTAGTCAAATTTTTTTTAAATTAAAATATATTGCAATAATCATTATTTACGAGTGCTTTTTTTTTAAATTCAAAAATACATTTTTTTTTTAATCAAACAATTTCAAGAATGCCAGCCAGGGTGATAATGCAGCTAACAAGAAAGCAACATTTGTTACAACATCATGGCTGCCACACAAGAAGAAAACAAGGAGTCTATGGAGTGGAAGAATTTGGATATTCGGTTATAGGGATTTTTTTTCTTTTTTGATTTTTTTTGTTTTGTTTGGAACATGGCAAATTGTATATTGTAAGGATAGCACTGGAAATATTGGTAATCGGTCGTAACTCGAACATGAAGGAGATAAGGAATGAGAGTAGATTTGTTTGGTTTTTGAGAGATTGCATTAGTTGATTAAATGTTTTTTCTTGATTTTGATTTTCAGAACAAAAACTATTGTCTTTATTTTTAATCAAAGGAAAGGGTTAAGACTGCTGGTTTTCATGTAGATGATAATTTGAGATATTTCTGCATGTATTTACATTACAGTACATATTATGTAAGATATAATGATATAAGGTACACTGCATATATAGGACTTGTTTGTATTTCCCTGCATGGGAACTCTGTCTGTCATCATAAGAATGAGAAAGTAGTGAGAGGAAGTCGTTTAAATTAAATTATTGAAGTTGTGCATTTGCATTGACGCCATGTACTAATTACGCAATCACAATAATAATAAGAAGAATAATAATATCGTCTACTTGCTACTCGACTAAAAATCAGTTGGATTTGCAATCGGTTTTTTTTTGTTTTTTAGATAATTACATATAATAGCCTAATGCATCTCTGTCTCGGTCAAGAAAATAAACTAAGTTTTGTACTCATACTGTCTATGGGTATATCACAGTACTGACACTATATAGGTATATAATATACTAATGTGCATGATATATAAGTTTTATAGTGGATTTTTTTCCCTTTTGTTACTGGCAGGATTTGTGTAATGAATTGAGATTTGAGATGAAATCAAAATATGAAAATACTTGAATATATATCTTATATATATTGTTTTTTTTTTTAAATTGTCATGCTATTATCAATAATTAACTAAAAGCACTATATATCTATACTATATACATGTACCTCTGGGGGTCACTTTGTGAAAATTATATTAATAATAATAATGGTATGGTCTTTAGTTGAGTAATATGTTTGTTTGAAAAACAAGGTAGAAAATGTGTAGAAAATAAAAATACAAATATAGGCAAGAAAATAGTAAACCTCAATTAATTATATAGTTTTTTTAAAAATAATTTGCTACAGATTATTTCTATAAATAGATGAAGAAAAAAGAATTAGATTAAAAATTTAAATATTTAATTATTTTTTCAGCGCAGTCAAAACAAAAGCCTAGCATGCTAGATCGGCAGGAAAAACTCTGGAGAATCTGATTGAGAATCATGGGCCGAGCAGGACGGAAGCATAGATGTGTGGATTTTTAGAATACATTTGCAAGAAATATATTTATTTCAAAATTTTTGACTCCTGAGCTCAGTGCTTGCAGAGGAGGTAATAGTGTAGTACTAATTAGTAGTACATTTGCTGGACAGACTCAAAATTTGTTTTTCCTATACAATACAATTGGAAGAAAGTAGAGCGGAAATACATTGAATTGTATTGGAGGGTGAATAAAATTTTTGAAAGTAATCCTCATGTTCATATTTTCTACTTTCTCCAGCCTTATTGCTTTCAATAGATGAGAAGAGAAGGCTAGTTACTGTTATTTTTTCAAATTAAGGATGACTATAAAAACAGAATTATTACAATTAATTGTATTCTCAAATTGCAAAATAGCGAAGTACGGAGACGGACAAGAGATGGTCTTTGGTTGGAAAGCTTGGAGCTATTTGGAATAAATTGCATAATTATTTGACTAAAGGACTCAAAGAGGGGATAGCAAGTATGTGTATGACTTCAATTTAACAAGTCATATCTGTATTGCGTCCATTGATCTGTGTTTGGTCGGTCTGTCCGTCTGTCACTCTGTCTCTGTCTGTCTGATAAATCATGGGAGAGTAGTTGTAGAAAAGCAGACTGACTACCAAAACAGATAGACGCGAGTAAGACTGTCTAGTGAGTTTTCTCATGAGGATTTGGTGCAAATGAGATTAGATGCAGGAGGAGAGAGAGACACGAGAGCTGGGAGGGAGAAAATTGAATAAATATATATATACATAAGAAAATGAAGAGTTGAAATGAAGAACTGTTGAATTGAAGGACAGAATGAAATTAGTGGACTGTGAAAAGGAGGAGGAGTGGACGGAGGGAGTTGGGAAGGATGGTATGGGAGTGAGCAAAAGAGAAAGTCAGAGAAAGTATGAAAATGTATAGATTGGGGTGAAGTGGACGCTCCCGCATCTAAGTTTACGTCCTGCTAGACATGATAAGCTGATCCATGAGAGGCCCAAGCAATCAAGATAATCATGAGAGTGTATAGGACCCACCCGGCCACACATGCCAGAAGTTCATGCACTCACCTGGACGGTTCAAGCTGGTGACTAAATCTCCGCCGGTGGGACTGCCCCCTTCATCCTCCTCTTCCGGAATGGTGTAGACTTCACCCGGACTGTGATCATAGTAGGCAACCAACTCATTGCCCCCCATCATCCCCGCCTTTCGCTCATCATCACTATCACTGTCCGTGTCTTCATCGGTGGAACTTTTGTAATCATCCAAATCATGCTCTTTCATAATAATGGTTTTTCTAGGGGCTGGGAACTCAGACTCTGGTGACTCCGGAGAATCTCTGCCACCTGAGGGCATACGATAGACAGGGGAGAGTGAGGGGAGGGGACTTAAGCTCTCACCCGATTTCCCAGGACTCTCTTTGGGGGAGGGGGAGGGGGAGGGACTGCGGGAGCGGGAGAGAGGACTGGGAGAGAGTCGGAGGTAGCTGTCGCTCGTGGAGTCCCCGTCAATTTCCAACTTTTGACGCTCTCGTCGCTTCACCGAGTAGGACTCGACGGCGGACTGGAGGCGGGAGAGTTCTTCCATGAGAGCGTTCGTCTTGGCATCAGGCTTACTCACAGGTTCAGTCCCGAGACTCGTGCCGAGAAGTGAGGGGACTGAGGGGTAAGCGTAGGCGGAGGAGTAGGTCATGTCTTTTGAAAATCCTCCAAGCTCAAAAGAAGTAGAAGAAGAAGAAGAATAGGGAGGAAGTTGTTGAGGATGCTGAGGGAACTGTGAGGGGGGAGGGGAATGAGAGCTAGAACGAGAAGAAGAATGCATACCAAACCCATTGTTAAGGACTGTTGGTGCGGATGAGGACTGCCCCTCCTCATCCGCTTCTGCCATGTCAAGACTAATCGAGCGACTATGCATTTTAACAAAAGAAGAAGAAGGCTTTGCTTTGCTAGCAGAGGCTGATAAAGAAATTGAGATGGGAGTGCTCATGCTTAGGAAGTGATCAGGAGGCAAGTCAGTGACAGGTCTCGGCTCATCAACTACATCTACAGGGCTCTTACTAGAAGGAGTCAGGAAAAGCTCTTCACTCTGCTCAGTTCGCTCGCCATGAGAAGACAAGGTCATCTCGGAAGAAAAACGTCTCGTCTGACCAGCCTCATCTTCCCACGTCCCTACTCCATCCTTAGACACTGACTCATCAACGTTTTCTAACTCACGATCACTCTCCCATCGTCCCTGCCCCGGCTGCGTCGTCTGCTGCTGTGGACCACCAGGTCCCGGCATTCCGCTCCCCGTACTTGACCGGCGTCCTCCTTCCCAATCCATCTAAACACCATCACACTCTCATTAATAAGTCATCCATTCTTTACTATGCATCAGTTCATTCAATGAGCAACCAGTCTCCCATCTCCAACATCCTTCCTACCACCCTCATCACCATCCCTCCATCATCTCCTCCAATCACTTATCCCTTACGTTTGGACTTTGCTGCTGAGAGTACGGACCGAACTGAGGTCGTGGTCCCAGGTTTTGTTGTCCTCCAGCTCCTGTTACCGCAGGGGCTGATCCCATTCTCCGTCTTTTAATGCAATTCCCGCAAGTCCACTCTGGTCTCTGCCAATAAAACATCAGAGAATCACATTAAATACAAATGCAAACGAGACTCACATCTAATTTTATAAGACTTTCATTCATTCGACTCAAATGAGGAGTTTACAGCTCCTACCCACATACTAATCCATACATCCACACAGACTCACATACATTCTTTTCAAGGAACTAGCCAGCCAGCTCCCTTGAACTAGAATGAATTCCCCTTCCCGGACAAAGGGAAGACAAAACTATTTTCTGACATATGTCGACAGTTATGCTTTCCATTCCCTGAGTCTAATGGCCAATGGCCCATAATGAAAAACATTTTGAAACTCATAAAATTCACAAAGACTGTTAAATTAAATGGCTAGAGCCCGAAAGTGGCTTAGCCCGTTTGTGTACGGGGAAATCTGGGGGAAAGCTCCCAGTCCATTGCATAATCCTTCAAGTCTAAAAGAGTATTTCGCTCCCTTCTCCCTTGAATCCAGTCCAACTTATCGGAGGCCTCTGTCATGTGCAAGGACATTTAAGGTATTTCCTTGATTTCTATATTAAGCCATCATGTCTAAGGACTTGTTGAGAGATTTACATCAACATTTAGAGTCATTAATTCATATACGTAAATCATGAGGCTACCGGCTGAGGTCCCTCAGAGGAGCACACATGCACAAATTGGTTAGGAACTCAAAGCCAACAACCTGCATCTTCATGAACTAAACACAACAAATACAACCAAAACACATTAGGGCATATCTATGCCACAACACACAACAGCCCACCCAGAGAACCATAAGAAAATTCAAGACTATACGTTTTTTTATCCAATCACTCGAGTGAAGCTATACATTATTATTTTCTCCTTACACTGTAGTACAAGATAAGATATTCATATCCATTCACTTATTACCCATGCAAAAAAAAGCATGGCCAAGGGTACTATTCATCGAGCTGCTTTCCCCATGTACCTAATCACTCTTACTCTCTGCTCTGTGCTGAAGCAACCACATGAATAGAACTAGGCAATATTAGATAAAAATGAGGAACGTAACTTTTCTTGTACCTCTCATAAAATATATGTAGAGATAGAGAGGGTGCCTCTGGTTTGGTCTGGTTTGGTTTAGTAGTTTATTGGTGAGAGTCTACCACCTCAACCAGCAAGGAAGCTTTGTGGACGAAGCTCTATGTGTACGCATTCATTTTCATTTTGAGCGTAATATAGAGTAAAAGTGTTGCTCATTAATAACCAAGACATGGATAGCAGTAGTGGAGCGTTAACTTTGTAAAGTTTCTCTAAGGAAAAAAAGAATGTGTAGATTACAAGCTGCTAATGAATAATGAGTCACACGGAGCTCCTTGATGAAAGAAGTTAGTTATAGTACAGGATCCGTCCACAGGTAGACGTGTGGGAAATTGACTTTTAATGCTATAAATAGGTCGTTACATTCTCGCGCTCTCCCCTCGCTCTCACTTGGCTACATATGTGGAGCAGGGGGAGACACTCCTCATATGAATGTAATTGATGAAGTGGACCAAAACAAACTAGTTTAAATTAAAAACTTGTGGAGAACATTTTAGGCTGGATATTTCCTACTTGAATACTAATCACAACTCTCACACTAGTAGATCAGGAAACGACGAGAAAAAAAACTTTTTCGACGCAATTAATGCTATAGACACTTGTATGGTGTGTGCTACATAAAAGTCGAAAGTGATTGTGTGATGTGATATGCACACCTCTTCATAGGGAACGAAAACTAAAATCCAATCCATGCAAAAAAAAAATTAACGATTATAAGGTGAACTTCAAGT
Organism: Dicyrtomina saundersi; assembly: GCA_034695245.1. Lineage (NCBI taxonomy): Eukaryota > Metazoa > Arthropoda > Collembola > Symphypleona > Dicyrtomidae > Dicyrtomina > Dicyrtomina saundersi. Next base: position 1,016 of record JAQFZE010001761.1, on the reverse strand, counting down.
TCATTCCAATCATTTCATTCACGTTGAAATCTATATATATCTTTCTCTCTCTAGGAATTTTTATAGAAAGAAATCCATAAAAAAATTTCATAGAGCCATGGTTCGTAAAACAAAATATAGAGTTTGTAGAATAACTTTAATACGCCCAGACTCTTTCTCTTGATTTGATGATTCGGTTTGGTATACAACTCGCGTTCAGTTCGCTCCCCATTCCTACAATTAAAAGGCAGCCTACAAAATCCTATGCTATAGTACCATGTCGTAATTGTTCGGGCAATTTTTTTAATGCCTTTTTCCTTGCGCAAAGACATATTCAACTAACTATAAAGTGAAATGTTAAAATAAAATGTGACTTTTGTATATATAGCTTTAGAGTATTAGCTCCAGCTACACTTTACAATTCTACAATACTACATTAACTCTTTTTTATTAGGACTTCCACAAAGATCTAATCTCACCCCCCTGAATATCCGTCTATCTTAAATACAGATGATAATTTAAGAGAGGAAACTATATATACGCACCTTCCCTATACCATTTTAGATAGTGGATTAAATCTTAACTTTATGTTTTATGTTACAGTTGCGCTGCCACATTTCATGATCATGCATCTTTTTCACTGAAACTTATTTTTCTCTGGGCTACCTTGAACCTTACAATTACTGCTTCGTTCTTATTATTTTGATTATTGAATTCCACGTGTTACAGTTTATATAGTACTAACTACGGGCTATAAGCTTTTGACGTATTTAATGGTAGTATTTCATTCCCTTCCCCATTTATTCGTTGAAGGATACATAATATGCATGTGTAATAATTCTACATAGTAAGTAGGTAGTCAGGAGTGTGTCTTACAACACTATACACACATGTAGGACGTCCATTAATGTGTTTATGTTGTATAAAATTGCTTGTACGACAACTATAACAATAAGTGATGGGGAGAGTATACCTCAAAGAAAAATCAATTTTTTTTCTGTTTGTTTTATTGATAAACTTTAAATGGTACGTTAAGC